>JAIWJD010000028.1:5000-41751 GCA_022818045.1 Neotoxoptera formosana | reverse complement strand
AAAAAAAATAAAAAAAAAAAAAAAAAAAAAAAAAAAAAAAAAAAACCAAAAAGACAAAAACCAAAAACAAAAAAAAAAAAAAAAAAAAACAAACACAAACACACACCCAAAACAAACACAACACACACAACCACCAACCCACAACCACACAAAACAACCAAAACCCAACAAAAAACACACAAACAACCCCAACACACACCCAACCCAAACACAAACCAACACACAACCCACAACCCAACAAAAACCACACCAACAAACCACAAACCCCCCAACAACCCCACAAAAACACAAACACCCACACCAAAAACAAACAACAACAACAACAACAACCACACACCACCAAACAACACACAAAAAAACACAAAACACCAAACCACACACACCCCCAAAACAAAACACACAACAAACCCAACCACAAAACAACAACCACAACACCAAAACAAAAACCACCACCCAAACAACCACACCAACAAACACAAAACACAAACCACACACAACACACAAAAAACCAAACAACCCAACACCCACACACAAAAAACACCAACAAAAAAACCAACAACAAACACCAACACACAACACACAAACCAAAACACAAAAAACCAACCACAAACACCACCAAAACACACAAAAAAACAACCACAAACCACACAAACAACACCACAACAACAAACAACACCAAACAAACACAAACCCAAACACAACAACAAAACACACAACAAACCCACAACCCCAAAAACCAAAACCACCCCACACCACACCAACAACACACACCAACACACAACAAACCAAACCAAACAAACAACAAACACAACCCACAACACCAACAACACAACAAACACAACAAAAAACAAACACACACAAACAACCCACAACCAAACCAACACACCTCCCAACACAAAAACCACAACAAACCAAAAAACAAAACACCCAACACAACACACACACACCAACAAAAAAACAACACACAACAACCACCACCACACCACAAAACCCCCAAAAAAAACCAAAACCACAAACCAACAAAAAAACCAACACAACCAAACCACCAAAACAACAACAAACCACAAAAACAAAACCACACACAACAACACAACAAAACACACACACAACCCACACAACCACCCACACACCACCCCAACACAACACCAACAACACACAAAACACCACAAAACCAAAAAAAAACCAACCAACACCCACCACAAAAACCACAACAAACCAACCACAAACAAAACAAAACACACAAAAACCCACACCACAACACACAACCACCACAACACAAACACAACCAAACCCACAACCAACAAAACCACCCCCACCAAACACACAACACAAACACAACAACACACAAAACACAAAACCCCCCCCCACACAAAAACACAACAAAAAAAAACACAACCAACACAACCCCCCCCAACACACACCCCACAAACAAAACCAACAACCCCACCAAAACAACACAAACAAACCAAACCAACAAAACCACACCAAAAAACCAACCAAAAACACCCCCCAACAAAAACAACCACAAACCACCAACACCCCACAAAACACCACAAACAAAACACAAACCACAAAAACAAACACAAACCCCAACACACACAACACAACCCAACCACCAACCACACCACAAAACACAAACACAACAAACACACCAACCCCACCACACAAAAACAACACAAACACAACACAAACAAAACCCAACACAAAACCACACCAACAACAACAAACACCCACAACACAAACACAAAAACACCACAAACCAACACAACACACCAACAAACACAACAAAAAACACCACAACAACCACAACCCCAAACCCCAAACCACAAACAACAAACCAAAACACAAAAACACCCAAACCCAACAACCAACACAAAAAACACCACAAAAAAAACCAACAACAAACAAAAACCAAACACAAAAACCAACAACACCCAAACAAACAAAACACACACACAACCCCAAACACAACACAACCACACCACAACAAAAACACAACCCCACAACCAAACAAACACAAACAAAACCCACCACCAACAAACCAACCACAACACAACCAACCACAAAACAACCACACCAAACAAAACCAACAACAAAACCACACCCCCAAACAACACAAAACACACCACACAAACAACAAACCAACCAACAACAAACAAAAACCACCAACACAACAAAAACACCAAACCACACACACAAAACACCACACACAAAACACACAAACACAAAAACCAAACACCAACCACAACAACACCCCAAACCCCAACAACACACACACAAAAACACCCAACACCACAAAACACAAACACACACAAAACCAAAAAACAACAAACACACAACCCACACCACAACCACCCAACCCAACACAAACAAACACACACCCCAACACAAAACAACAACAAAACAACAAAACACAACACCCACCACACCAACACACCACAACAAAACACAACAACACACCCCACAAAACCACCCAACAACACAACACACCAACACACCCAAACACACCACACACAAAACCCAAAAACACCAACCACAACAAAAACAACCAACAACCCCAACAAAACAACCAAAACACAAAACACAACAACAAACACCCCCAAAACACCAACCCACCACACACACCCACACAAACAAACCAAAACACCAAACACACCAAAACAACACAACAAACCAAAACACACCCACAACCCCACACAACACCAAACAACCCAACACACAACAAACCACCAACAACAACACCAAAAAAACAACCCAACAAACAACAACCAAACCACACACCCCAAACCAAACAACACAACACAACAACACCCAAAAACAAAAAAAACACCCACCAACAAAACAAAAACCACAAACAACACCAAAACCACCCACAACCCAAAACAACACAACACAACACCAACACCACCAACAAAAAAACACCACAACAACCAACAAACACAAACAAAAACACAAACACACACACAAAAAAACAAACACACCAACACCCCAAAACAACAACAACACAACAACAACACACCACAAAACACCACAACACCAAACACCAACAAAAAAACACCCACACACCAAAAAAACACCACCAACACAAAAACACAAAAACAAACCACCCCACAAAAACCAACCACAACCACACCCACACCAAACCAACCAAAAAACCCACACAACAAACAACCCACAAAACAACACAAACAACACACCCACACCCACCACACAAACCAAAACACACCCAACACAACAAAACAACACAACAACCAACAAACACACACCACAACCAACAAAAACAACACCACCCCACACCACCACAAACACACCCAAACCAACACAACCACAACACACACAAACCAAAACAAAACAAACACACAACAACACAAAACCCAACAACAAAACCACCAAACAACACAACACAACCACAAACACAACACACAACAACACCAACCACAACAAAAACCAACCACCCAAAACCCAACCACCCACACAAAACCCACAAAACCAAAAAACAAACACAACACACACACACACAACCCCACAAAACACCACAACACCAACCCCACACAACACAACAAACACCACAAACACAAAACCAAACCAAAACACAAAAACACCAAACCCAACAACCACCAAACCCAACAACAAACACCACACAAAACACCAACACCAAAACCCAAACAACACAACACACAACAAAAAACACCACACACAACCAAAACACAAACAAACCCAAACAAAAAACAACCAACAAAACACCAAACCCAAAACACACCAAAAACACCACACACAACCAAAAACACCCCACCCAACCACAAACACCAACCAACACACACAACCAAACAAAACCCACAACACAACCACAAACCACAAACACATCACAACAACCACCCCACCAACAAAACACAACACAACACACAACACCACCAAACACAACCACAAACACAAACCCACAACAACACACACACACCACCAACAACAACCAACCACACAACAACAACAAACCACACAAAACACACCCAAAAACACCCAACACACCAACAACACACCAACAAACAACAAACAAACCCACAAACCCACCAACACCCAAAAACCCCCAACAACACACCCCACAAACAAAAACAACCCCAACACAAAACCAACACCACAACCAAACAACCAAACACCACACAACAACCAAACAACAAAATCACAAAACAAACAACCCAAAACACCAAACACCAAACAAAACCAACCACAAAACCAACAAACACAACAAACCCCACCACACACAACACCAAACCAACACAAACAACAACACCACAACAACAAAAAAACAAACCAAACACACAACACCAACACAACAAAACACAACAAAACAACACAACACAACACACCCACAAACAACCAAAAAACAACACAAACACCACAACACCAAACAAAAAACACAACAAAAACACAACCAAAACAACACACACAACCCAACACCCCCACACAACAACAACACAACAAAAACCAAACAAAAAACACACCCCCCCCAACACAACCAAACAAACAACACAACAAAACACCACAAAACAACACAAACAAACACAAAACAAAACACAACACACACCAAACAAACCAACCAACACAACACACCACAACAAAACAACCCAACAACCCACCCCAAAAAAACCACAAACAACAACCAACAAAAACAAACACCAAAACCAAAAACAAACAACCCCAAAACACCACACAACACACCACACACCAAAACACACCAACACAACCAACCCAACAACACAAACACAAAAACACAAACCACAAAAAACACACCAACAAAACAAACACACCAACAAACACACACACAACAACAAACAACACACCCAAACAAAAAAAACAAACACAACACAACACCAACAAAACCCAACCCACACCACACAACACAACAACAAACCACACACCCACACACACAACCAAAACCCCACACCACCAACACAAACAAACCCACACAAACAACAACACAAACACCAAACCAACCAACAACCAACACCCCAAACACAACAACACACAAACAAAACAAAACCACAACACAAACACCAACCACACACACAAAAACAAAACCAAAACACCCACCAACACCCACAAACAAACAACACACAACCCCAAACCAAACAAACCCAAACAACACCACCACCCAAACCAACACCAAAAACACAACAACCAACACAACAAACAACACACAAAACACAACCAACAAACAAAACACAAACCAACACCCAACACACAAACAACCCACCCACCACCAACACAACACACAAACCAAACACAACCACACAACAAACCACCAACACACAACACACCACAACAACAACCACAAACCAACAACACACAACCCAAACACCCAAAAACACACCACAAACACCCAAAACCACCAACAACACAAAACAAAAACCCAACACAAAAACAACAACAAACCACACACACAACAAAAAAACCCACAACCACACAACAACAAAACACAAACCACAAAAAAAACAACAACAAAAACACACAACAACCCCACAAACAAACACAACCACCAAACACAACCCCCAAAAACCACAAACACAAACAACCAACAAACAACCACACAAAACAACCACACAAACCACACCACCACACAACAACCACACAAAACAAAACAAAAACACACACAACAACCCACAAAAACAAACACAAACCCACCAAAACACACCCCAACACACAACCCCAAAACAAACAAAAACCAAACCACCCACAACCAAACCAAACAAACCACACACAACAACCCAACACAAACCACAAACCACAACACAAAAACCACAACAAACACACCCAAACACAACAACACAAAACACAAACCACCACACACAAAACAAACAAACCACCCAAACAAAACAAAAACAACAACAACAAACAACCACACCAACACACAACCAAAACACAACACCAAAAAAACAACCACACACCAAACCACAAAACACCACACACACCCCACAACACACCCACAAAACCAACACAAAACAAAAAACCACACCAAACAAACAACCACAACAACACCACACACACCAAAACAACACAACAACCAAAACAACAACACACCAACCCACACCACAAAAACACACCCACAACCACCAACAAACACAACCAAAAACAACACAAAAAAACACACACCAAACACCACAACAACCACCAACACACAAAACCAAACACCAAAACACCAACAACCAAACACACAACAACAAACACAAAAAACACAAAACCAACCACACAAAACCACACACCAACACAACACAACACACCCACCCACAACCACAACCAACACAAACCACACACCAAAAACACCAAAAAACACAAACCAACAAACACACACAAAAACAAAAAACCCCCACCAAACCCCAACAAAACAACAAAACAACACAAACAAAAACACACCCAACCCAACCAACCCACACAAACCAAACAACAACAACAAAAACACACCAACAAACAAACAAACCAACCACAAACACAAAACACAACCAACCCAAACACAACACAAACAACAACCACACACAAAAAACACAACAACCCAACACAAAACCCCACACAACACCCAAACCACAAAAACCACACAACAACACACAACCACCACCACCCCACACCCAACCCACACAAACCACACACACACAACACACCACAACCCAAACACCCACACAACACACCACACCCCCCAACCAAACCACCACAACCACAACCACAAAAACCCCAAAACCAAACAAAAACACAACCCCAACAAAAACACAACACCAAACACCCACCACACACCCAAAACAAAACACACACAACACAAAACAACACACAACCACCAACACACCCAAACCAAAAACACAAACCACAAACACCAACACAAAAACACCACCAAACCACAAACCAACCACAAAACAACACAACACCCACCCCACCACACCAACACACAAAACCCCACACAACCAACAAACCAAAAACAAACACACACCAACACACACACAAAAAACACACACACCAACCACACACAACAACAAACACACAAACAACCCACCACACCAACCAAACCCCAAAAACAACAAAAAAAACAACACACACAACACAACCACAAACACAAACAACCAAAACAAACAACAAAAACCACAAACAACAAACACAAAACCACAACACAAAACACACACAACCAACAACCCAAAACCAAACACACCAACAACACACACAACACCCAAACACACCAAAAACACCCAACCAAACAAACACAAACAACAAAACAACCCAACACAACAACAAAAACCCAACAAACACAAAACACACCCAACAACACACAACAACACACCACACCACCAAAACAACAAACACAACCAACACAACACACACCCCCCACACCAACACACAACAACACCAAAAACAAACAACACAAAACACAAACACACAAACAACAAAAAACACCCAAACAACACACAACAAACCACAAACCAAACAAACACACACCCAACCCCACAAAACACACAACAAACAAAACAAAACACCACACACCACAAACACCCACAAACAAACACCAAACCACACAACACCCCACACACACACACCCACAACAAACCCACACAACACCCCCACCAAAACCACAAAACCAAAACCACAAAACAAACCAAACAACACACACACAACACAACACAACCAACCAAAACCAAACACCAAAAAACACCACAACAACAACAAAAAAACAACAAACCCAAACACCACACAAACAAACACCACCCCCCCACAACAAACACAACCACAAAAAACAAAACACACAACAACCACCAACCACCAAACACCACAAACCAACCACACAACAACCAAAAAACACAACAAACACAAAACAAACAACACACAACACACAAACAACCAAAACACACCAACAACCAACACAACACAACCCAACAACACAACCAAACACAACACACAAACAACAACCACAAAACAACAAACCACACACCACACAACAACACACCAACACACACAACCCCACCCCCACACAACAAACCAACCCAACACCACAAAACACAAAACCAACAAACAAAACAACAAAAAACACCCACAACACAACCACACAAAACAACAACAAACACACACCCACAACCAACCACACACAACAAACCCACACACACAAACAACAACAAAAAAAACAACAACACAAACAAACCCACCCCCACCAAAACAACACACCACACCCAAACACCACAAACACACACAAACACCCACACCACACAAAACACCACAACACACAAAAAACAACACCACCCAAAACCAAACAACCAACACAACAAACCAACAACAACCCAACACAAACCACAACACAACACACCCACAAAAACCCACACAACACCAAAACAAACACAACCCCCAACACACAAACCCACACAACCACACACCCACAACCCCACACAACAAAACACAACAACCCACACAACCACAAAACAAACACAAAAACCACCAAACACAACAACACAACAAAAACACACCACACAAAACCCCACAAACACAAACACACCCACACCAAAACAACACCCAACCACCACACAACCCACACACCCACAAACCACACCCAAAACCAAAACACAACACACCCAACACACACACAACAAAACAACACACAACACAACACAAAAACACAAAAACCACCAACAACACCACAAAACAAAACAAAAACACCAACAAAAACCAAACACCAAACACACACAACAACACACAACAAAAACAAAACAAACACCACCACAACACAACAACACAAAACCAACAAAACCAACAACACCCAAACAAACACACACAAAACCACCAAACCACACACAAACACAACCACAAACCCCACCAACCACAACAACCACACCACAAACAAAACACCACACCCAAAACACACAAAACACACAACAACAAAACAAAACCCACAACAACACACACAACACCCCACACCAAACCCCAAACAAAACACACAAACACCACAACAAACACAAACAACCACACACAACAAACAACAACCAACAAAACACCAAAACCAACACACAAAACCACAAAAACAAACACAAACCACCACACACAACACCAACAACACCACACAACACCACACACAAAAAAAAAAAAACCACAAACAAACCACAACAACAACAACACACCCAACAACACCAAAACACACCAACAAACACACCAAACACAACACACAACCCACACACCACACAAACACCACAACAAACACAACACACAAAACCACCACAACCCAAAACAACAACACCACACAAAACACACAAACCACAAACCAAAAACCACACAAAAACCCCCAAACACACACACCCCCAAACACACAACCACAAACCACACAAAAAACAACCACACACCCACCCCCAACACCAACACACAACAACCACCACAAACCCCCACAAACAACACACAAACACACAAAACAACACCAAACAACACAAACACACACACAACAACACCCAAACAAAAAACAAACAACACCAACACCCACAACAACCACCACAAAAAACAAAAACACACCACAACCCAAACAACAAAACACAACAACACCAAAACAACACAACCACACAAAACCACACCCACACAACAACACACACCAAACACACCCACAAAACACACACAACAAACAAACCAACAAACAAACAACACAACCCAAACCACCCCAACAACACCACCAAAAACAACAACAACAAACCACCACAAAACAACACACACCAACAACACCACACAACAACACACCACAAACAACACAACAAAACAAAACAAAACAAAAACCACACACAACCACACAAACCCACAACCAACCAAACAACCAACAACCCCAACACACAACACACAAACACCCCACAACACACCACCACACCAAACACCCAAACACACCACACACAACAACCAAACACCAACAAAACAACAAACAACCAACACCAAAACAACACAAACACAAACAACCAACAACCAACACAACCCAAACAAAACACACACACCAAACAAAACCACACACAACACCCACCAACAACAACAAACAACAAACACAAAACAAAACCCACACAAACAAAACCACAAACCCAACAAACACCAAAACACAACAAAAACAAACAACACACCACACACAAAACACCAACAAACACACAAACCCAAAACCAAAACACCCACACACCAAACAACACACAACACAACACACAAAACAAACAACCAACACCACAACACACAACAAAAACAACAAAACAACCAACAACCCCAACCACAAAACCAACCACCAACAACACAAAACCACACCCCAACACACAAACAAACAACACACAACAAAAACAAAACACAAAAACAACACACCAACAACACACAAACCAAACACCAACACACAAACACAACAAACAACACACAACAACAACACACCCAAACCAAAAACAAAAACACACCACCCACAAACACCAACAAACACAACAACACACCAACACAAACCAACAACAACCCACAAACAAAAACCACCAAAACACACACACAAAAACACAAAAAACCCCCACAACACCCAACACAAAAAAAACAACCAAAAACACACAACACACAAACACCCAACACACAAACACCAAAAACAACAACAACAACAAACACCACACACAAAAACACACAACCACAAAAAAAACCCCACACACAACAAACCACCCAACCACACACCCAACACACCAAACAACAAAACAAAACCCCACACCACCACAAAACAACAAACAAACCAAAACACACCACACCAAACACCACACACAAACAACCCACACCACCACAACAACCACACAAAACACAACCACACAAACCAACAACAACAACAAACACACCAACCCACAACACAAACAAACAAACCACCACAAAAAAACACACCCCCCCCACAAAACACAAAAAACCCACCAACAAACCACACCACAAAAACACCACAAACCAAACACCCACAACCACAACACCACAACAAAAAACACACACAAACCACACAAAACAAAACCAACACAAACAAACAACCAACAAACAAACACCAAAAACCAACACACAACACAACCAACAACCACCCCCAAACCACCCACAACCAAAACAAAACCACCAAACCAAACACAAACAACAAAACACAAACACACAACAACAACACACCCCAAAACCAACACCCAACAAACCAACAACACACAACACAAAACCAACAAACAAACCCACCCCACACACCCCAACCACACACAACAACACAAAACCACAACAAAACAAACCACAACCACAAACAACACAACACACCCACAAAACCACAAAACAAAAACAAAACCACCCAACAAACAACACACAAAACAACAAACACAACAAACAACACACAACCACAACACACCAACACCACAACACCAAAACACACACAAACACAACACCAAACACAAACAAAACAAACCACACCCAACAAACAAAAACACAAAACCCACAACAAACACACAAACCACAACCACAACAACAAAACCCAACAAACAAAACACAAAACAAAAACACAACCCACAACACCCACCACACAAACCAACCACAAACAACAAACAACAACCCAAACAAAAACAACACCCCAAACACCACAACCACACACCAAACACAAACCACACCAAAACAACAAAAACAACACACCCAAACCACCAACACACAACACAACCAACCCACACCAAACAAACACACACAACAACACAAAACACAACCCAAACAAACCACCACACCACAAAACACACCACACAACACAAACCAAAAAACAAACAAAACCACACCACCCAAAACACACACAAACAACAAACACACACACAACACAACCAACAAACACCACACCCAAACCAACCACAAAACAACCCCCCACACCACACCAAACAACCACAACACAACCACCCCACCAACCCAAACACAACAAAAAAACCAACAACAACAACAACCACCAAAAAAAACACACAAACCAAACCCACACAAACAAACAAAACACCCAACAAACACCCCCACCACACACCCAACCAACAACAACACACAACAACAACACACAAAACAAACAACAACCAAAAAACACAAAACCCACCCACACCAAACAACCACAACACACAAAAACCACAAAACACAACCACCCAACCAAAAACACACACACCAAAAACCAACAACACCCAACACACACACAACACAACAAACCAAAAACAACACAAACAAAACCCAACACCACACCACAAAACCACAAAAACACCCACAAACCACAAACACACAACCAAACAACAACCACCCAACACAACAAACACAAAACACCAACCACCCAACCACACCCCAAACACACAACACCACCAAACACACACACAACAACACAAACACAACAAACAAAACCAACCACAAACAACCAAACCACAACACAAACACCACAACAAAACACCAACCCAAAACAACACAACAACACCAAAAACACAACCACAAAAAACCACAACCCAAACAAACACCCCACCCAAAACACACAACACAAACAACACACAAACAAACCAAACAACAACACACAAACACAACACAAACACACCCCCCACAACCACCCAAAACACCACAAACACACAAACACAAACCCACCAAAAACAAAACAAACAAACACCCACACACACACACCCCACAACCAACAAACAACCACCCACCACCCACACACAACAACCCACACCCACCACACACCAAACACAAACCACACAAAACCAACCACAAAACACCCCCAAACAACAACCAAAAACACCCACCACAACCACAAAACACAACACCAACAAACAAACAACACACAACACAACAAACCAAAACCCCACAACACACAAAACAACCAACACAAACACCAAACAACAAAAACACAACAAAAAACCCAAACCACAAAACACAACACCAACACACAAAACAACAACAACACAAACACACCCACAACAAAAAACACCCCACCACACAACACCCAAACCAACACAACAAACACCACCCAACAACAAACCACAAACAAACACAACAAAACAACAAACACAAAAAACCCCACAACACAACCAACAACAACAACCACCCACACACACCAAAAACCCCACAAACACCAAACAACAAAACACACACCACCCAACAACCACACAACACACCAACCACACACAAACCACAAAAACAAACACCAAAACCCCACACACAAAACAACAAAACACAACACACACACAAAAACACCACAAACCAACCCCACCACACACCACCCCACAACACCAAACAACACACCAAACCACACAACACACCCAACAAAAAACAAAACACAAACAAACAACAACACAAACAAAAAACCCAACACACCACAACAACAACACACAACCCACACACCACAACACACACACACAACAAAAACAACACAAACACACCCACCCAACACCACCACACAACCCAACAAAACAACACCAAAACAAAACAAACAAAACACAACACAACCACACACACCACAAACACCACCAACAAACACACAACAAAACCCACAACAAACACAAACAACACAAAACAAACAACCACACACAAAAAAACACAAACCACCCAACAACAAACAACCCACACAAACAACAACACCACACACAAACACAAAACAAAACAAACACACAACAACCCAACAACAAAACAACACAACCCCAAACAACCCACACCAAAAAACCACACCAAACACAACACAAAACAACACAAAAACACAACCAAACCAAACACAACCCACACACAAACAAACCAAACAACAACACAACCACCACAACACAACCCACCCACAAAAAACAAAACAAACAACACCCAAACAACCAACAAAACCAACAAACAAAAACCCCACACCACCCAAAACACCACAAAAACAAAACAAAAACACACCAACACACCAACAACACACACAACCACAACAAAACACACACCCACACAACACCAACACACAACACAAACAAACACAACCACAAAACCACACCAACCCAAAACACACACACAACCAACCCCAAAACAACAACACAACAACACCAACCACCCACCCCACACAACCAACAAACAACAACACCACCAACCCACAAACAAAACACACAAAACACACACAAAAAACAAAAAACACACAACCACACACCACAACCCACAACCCCAAAACAAACAACAACAACACACAAAACCAAAACACACACCCCCAACAAACACAAACCACCACACACCAAACAACAACAAAAAACCAAACACACAACCACACACACCAAACAACAAAACAAAAAACACCCACAACCACCAACACCACAACCCCCACCCAAAACAACAACAAACCACACACAACCACAAACAACAAAAAAACACCCCACCCAAACACCAAACAACACACACCCCCAACACAAACAAAACCACAAACACAACACACAAACACCCACAACCAACAAACAACACCACACAAAAACCAAAACACACACCAACCAAAACCAACACAAAACAACCCACAACCAAAACACACAAACAACCCAAAAACCCCCAACACAAACCAACCCACACAAACACAACCAACAAAAAAACCACCCCACAACCAACACCCACCACCCCACCCCCAAACCCAACCAACACACACACAACAACACACCCCACAACACACAACACACCAACACAACCAACACACAACCCACCAAACAAACAACACCAACAACACACAACCCCCACACACACACAACAACCACACACCCAAAACAAACCACAAAACACCACAACACAAAACAACAACACACAAAACACAACCCAACCCACAACACCACACAAAACCAAAAAAAACCACACACCAAAACCACACCACAACAAAACACAACACCCACCCAAACAACCAAACAACAACCCCAAACCACACCCAAAAACCAACAAAAACAAAAAACAACAACAACAAAAACCAAACACAACAAAAACACCCCCAACACACACCCAACACAAAAAACAACAACAAACAAAAACAAACAACAACAACACACCCAAAAACACACAAACCAAAACAACACCAACAAACCAACAAACACCAAACACACAACCACACCACAACAAACCCCAAAACAAACACAACACCAACACCCCAACCAAAACACAACAAACACAACACAACCACACCAAAACCACACACAACACACAAACACCAAACCACAACACCCACCAACACACACACACAACACCACAAAACCCAAAACCACACAAACCACAACACACACCAAACACCCCAAACAAACAACACAAACCCCAACACACAAACACAACAACAAACAACCCACCAACCCCCACAAACACAAAAACACCCAACAACAAACAAACACACCAACCAACAAAAACCAAACACACCCCAACCACACACCCCCACCCAACAACCAACACCAAACAACAACAAACACACACCAAAACCCAAAAACACACAACACCACACCACACAAACAAAACACACCAAAACAACACCAACAAAACAAACCCACAACACAACAACCAACACCCAAACAAAACACAAACACAACCCACCACAAACAACAAACCAAACACCACAACACAACCAACACCCAACAACACAACAAAACAAAAACCACAAAAACACAAAACCCAACAAACCCACACACCAAAAACAACCAAACCAACAACCAAAAAACAAAACACACAAAAACACAACACAACACCAAACAACAAACCAACAACAAAAACCACACACCACCAAACACACAACACACAAAACAACAACACCCAAAAACACCAACAACACAACACACACCACCAACAACAAACAAACAACACACACACCACAAACCCACCCCAACAACAAAACCCCACACCAAACACCCACAACCCCCACACAAACAACAACCCACCCCAAAACCACACCAACACCACCAAACAACAAACAAACAAAAACCCCAACAAACCCCAAACACAAACACACAACCCAAACAAACAACAAAACCAAAAACAAACAAACACACCAAACAAAACAAAACACCAAAACCCCACCAAACACCCCAACACACAAAAAAACAACACCAAAAAAACAACAAACAAAACACAACACCAACACCCAAAACCACAAAAAACCACACACAAACAAACAAAACCACCACAACAAACAAAAAAACCAACAAAACAAACAACCAAACACCACACAACACCCACACAAACAACACAAACACCCACACAACAAACAAACAAACCCACAACAAAAAACACAAAAACAAACAACCAACACCACCACACAAACAACCCAACAACCCACCACCAACCACAACACCAAAAAACAACAAAACAAACAAACACACAAACACACCACAAACAACCAAACAAAACCAACAAAACACAAAACAAACACCAACACAACCCCCAAACCCAACACAAAACCCCACACAAACACCAAAAACACAACAAACACAAAAAACAACACAACCAATCCCAAAAAACACCCAAAAACAACAACACACAAACAACAACCAAACCACAACACAACACACCCACACAACAACCACCACAAACAAAACAAACACCAAACAACAAAAACAACACACCACACACACAAAAACCCACCAACACAACACAACACACACACAACACAACCCACAAAACCAAACAACAAAAACACACACACAAAACAAACCAAAAAACAACAACACACCCCACCAAACACACCAACCACCCAACCACAACAAACCAACACAAACCACAACAAACAACACACCACAACCAACACACCACACAAAACAAAAACACACCAAAAACAAACAAAACAACACCCACAACACACACAAAAACACCAAACACAACACAAACAAACCCCACCAAAAACAACCACCACACCACCCACAACCACACCAACAACACACACAAACAACCAACCACCACAAAAACACACCAACCACACAACCAACCAAAAACAACAAAAAACACAACCCCAAACAAAACCAAACAACACAAAACCACCCCAACAACCCCCCACACACAAACACCAAACAACAACACAAAAACCCAAACCCAAACACCACACCCAAAACCACCACAACAACACAACACCAAAAACACACAAACACCCCAAAACACACCAACACAAAAAACAAAAAAACACACACAAAAAAAACACAACACCAAAACCAAACCAAACACCACACACCCCAAAAAACCAACCCCAAACACACCCAACAACAAAACAAACCACACACCCCAAAAAAACCCAACAAAAACAACCAAACACAACAAAACAACACCACAAAAACCACACAAACAACCACACACCACACAAAAACACAACAAACCCACAAACACACAACAACCCACCCCCACACAACACCAACACAAAAAACACCCAACCACAAAAACCACACACACCCAACCACAAACCACCAACAAACACAACCAACAAAAACCACACAACACACACACAAAAACAACACCCCAAACACAAACCCCAACAACCCCAAACCACAAACACAACAACACACAACAACAACAACCCCCCACAAAAACACACCAACACACAAAAAACACCACAAAACCAAAAACAAACAAAACACACACAAACAACACAAAAACAACACACCAACAAAAACAACACCACCCAACACAACACCACACAACACCAAAAACACCAAAACCCACAACAAAACAAAACACACAACAAACAACCAACACCCCACACAACACAACAAAACCCCACACAACACAACAACACAACACCAACCCAAAACACAACAAACAACACAAACACACAACACCCACAAAACCAACAAAACAAAAAACACCAAAACACACCAACAAAACAAACCAAAACAACCCAACCACAACCACACAACACACAAACAACAAAACCAAAAACACCAACCAAACCACCACACAACAACACCAACACAAACAACACAACACACAAACCCCAAAACAACACACCACAACCCCAAACAACCCACAAACAACAACCAACAACAAAACACAAACAAAAACACCCACCACAAAAACACCAACAAAACACCCCAACAACACAACAAACAACACCACAACACACCCAAAACACACCACAAAACACAAACACACAACAACCAACCACAAACAACAACCCCAAAACAAAAAACACCACCAAAACACAAACAAAAACACAAAAACCAAAAACAACAAAACACAACAAACCCACAACCCACCCAAAAACACCACAAAACCACACACAAACACAAACAAACAACACAACACAAACAAACACACCCCACCAAACACAACAAACAAAACACACCACAAAAACACCACACACCCAAACAACAACACAACCAACAAAAACAAACCACCACCAACAAACAAAAACCAAACCAAACAACAACCAAACACAAAACACCCCCAACACCAAACCCAAACCACACCAAACCCACACACAACCACACAACAACCAAAAAAAAACACCACAACACAAAACCAACAAAAAACCAACACAACAAACCACACCAACAACCAAACAACCAACAAACAACAACCCAAACAAACCACAACAACCACCACAAAACACAAACACCAACAAACAAAACAAAACAACACAACAACAACAAAACAAACACCACACCCCAACAACAACCAACCCAACAAAACACACACAAAACACACCACAAAACCCACACCAAACAAACCAAAACCAAACAAACACAACACCAAAACAAACAACACACACACAACACAAACAACAACAAACCAACCAACACAAACACCACCACAACAACCCACCAAAAAACCCAACAACAAACACCAACCCACAACAAACACCAACAACAACACCAAACCACAACCCCACAACAACAAACAACACCCAACCACACACCAACACACAACAAACAACCACCAACACAACCAACACACCACAACACACACACACACAACACCCACAACCACACCCAAACCAAAAAAACACAAAACACACCACCAAACAACCAACCCCCCAAACACACCACACAAACACACACACACAAAAAACAAACCCCAAAACCAACACACAACAAAACAACCACAACCCCAACCACAACACAAACCCAAACAAACAACACACAACAACACACACCACAACAAACACAAAACACCCAACACACACACAACACACCAACAACACCCAAACCACAACACAAAACAACACAAACACACAAAACACCACACAAACCAAAACAAAAAACACCCACAACCAACACAAACCACCCACCAACAACCAAACCAAACAAAAAACCACACACAACCACAAACACAAACACCCAACACACAACAACACAAAACCAAACAACACAAAAAACACACCACAACACAAACCAAACCAACCACCACACACAACACACCAACAAACCCACAAAACAACAACCCACAAACCAACACAACAAACCACCAAAACAACAACAAAACAAAACCACCACACACCACAAAAAACCAAACAAAAAACAACACACACCCAAAACCAACAACAAAAAAACAACCACCCACACCAAAACACACCCCACCAAAAACAACACCAAAACACAACCAACACACAAACAACCACCACCCCAAACCAAACCAAAAAAAACAACACAAAAACCACACAAAAAACACAACACACACACACACAAAACCACACCACAACACCACAAAAACCCAAACAACAAACAAACCAACCACAAACCACCCACCCCACCAAAAACAAAACACACACACACAAACACACCACAACAACAAAAACAAACCCACCAAACCACAACACCAAAACAAAACAACCAAACCCACACACCCCACAACACACAACACAAACCCACACAAAACAACAAACAACACAACAAACACACCAACCACACCAAACAACACAAACACAAACCCACACCAAAAACACCACAAACACAAACACACCAACACAACCACACCACACAAAAAAAACCCCAAACCACAAAACCAACAAAACACACAACACACAAACACACCAAAACAAAAAACACCACAACACAACCAAAAAACACAACCAAACCCACCACCCACAAACACACCAAAAACAACAAAACAAAACCAAAACCACAAAACAAAAAACACACCAACAACACAAACCACACCAAAACCCACAAAACAAACAAACACAAAACACAACCACCACAACACACACAACCAAAAACACCAAACAACCAACACAAAAAACACACACACACACACAACCAACACACCCAACACACCCCACCACAAACAAACACCAAACCACAACACACACCAACCCACACCCACAACCCCACAACAACCCCACAAAAAACACACAAAACCCACACCAAACCAACAAAAACACCCCACCACAACAACACCAAACACCAACACAACAACCACAAAACAACACCCAAACCAACACCACCAAAAAAAAAACAACCACCAAAAACACCAAAAAAAAACACCACACACCCAACAAACCCAACACAAACAACCACACACACAAACAAACCCACCCACACACAAAACAACAACACACAAAAACACAACCAAACCCAACACCCAAAAACCACAACACCACAAAAAACCCCAAACAACACCACACAAAACAAAAAACAAACCACAACAAACAACAACACCACAAAACAACCCCACCCACCCAAAAAAAACAAAACAACAACCCCACACACAACAAAAACAACCAAAACACACACAACCCAACAAACAACCCAACACACAAAAAAACCACCACAACACACCCAAAACACAAACAAACCCACAACAACCACCACCACACAAACACCAAACAACACAACCAACACACCACCACAAAACAACCAAACCACACAACACACAACACAACACCACACAAAAACAAAAACAAACCCAACACCACAAAACAACCCACACACAACACCCAACAAAACCACACAAACACCAAACCAACAACAACAAACACACAACCCAAAACAAACAACACAAACACAACACAAACAAAACACACACCCACACACACAAACACACAACCCCACACACAACACAACACCACAACCACAACACCAACACAAACCAAACCACAACACAACCAAACCAACACAAAAAACCAACAAAAACAAACCCACCACCCAACCAAACAAACCCCACACAAACAAAACAACAACAAACCAAAACCACAAAACAACAACAAAAAACCCACCCCACCAACACAAACACCAACCACACAAAACACCACACAACACACAAACAACACCAAACACCCAAACACACCCACAACCAAAAACCCACCAACACACCACACAAACAACACAAACAACCAAAACCCAAACCAACAACACACAACCACACAAACACACACAAAAAACAACCCCACAACCACAACCAACACAAACCAAACAACAACCCACACAACAACCAAACAACACCAAACACACACACAACACCACCCCAAACAACAACACACAAAAAACAACAAAACAAAACACCACACAACAAACACAAAAACCAAAAACACCAACACAACCAAACCACAACCACACAACCAACACACCCACCAAAACACCACCAACTCCAACAACCACAACAAACACCAACCAAAAACAACACAAACCCAAACACAACAACAAAACCCACACCAACAACACAAACACAAAACACAACCAAACCAAACAAACCCAACCCCAAACACAACACAAACAAACAACAACCACAACAAAAAAACCAACACAACCAACAACAACAACACAAACCCACACCCACCACACAAACAAAACCCACACCCCACAACACAACAAAAACAACACAAACCACCACCACCACACAAACAAAAACCCCACCACACACACCACCCCAAACACACACCCCAAACAACAACCAAAAAAACAAAACCACCAAACACAACAAACAAACAACACACACACCAAACACCCCAAACCACAAAAAACCAAACCAAAACAACACAACAAACCCACACAACACAACACCACACAACAAACAACAAAACCACACAACCCCAACCCCAAACCAAAACAAACCCCAACACAAACCACAAAAACCCACAACACACCCAAAAAAAAACACACACAACAAACCAAAACACAAACAACCCACCAACCAACACCAAACACACCACCAACCACCCACAACAACAAACACACCACACACAACCCACAACCAAAAACAAACAACAAACACACAAACAACACCACACAACACACCCACAAACACACACACAACCACAAAACACCCCAAAACAAACAACCCCCACCACACCACCAACACACACACAAAACACACCACACACCACAAACAAACAAACAACAACACAACAACCAACAAAACACAACAACACCACCAAAAAACCCCAAACACCCACAAACCCAACAACAACCACAACACCCCAAACACAAACAACCAACACCACACAAAAACCCAACACCACCCACAAACAACCCACACAAAACCACACCAACACCAACCACAACACACAAACACAAACAAACCAACCCACACACACCCACACACACAACCCACAAAACCAACAAAACAAAAACACCAACACACCCAAACACCCAACACACCCAACACACAAAAAACAAACAACACACAAACCACCAAACAACACACAAAACCCAAACACACACACCAACAACAAAAAAACCAAAACCACAAAAACCCCACCACAACCAAAAAACCAACACACAAACAACACCCAACACAACAACCAAAAAACAAACACAACACCAACACACCAAAAACACCAACCAAAACACAAAACAACACAACAAACAACAAAAAACAAAACCAACAAACAAACAACAAAACCACAAAAAAAACACACACAAAAACACCCACACAAAACCAAAACACAAAAACAAACACAACCACAAACACCACAACAAACCAAACACCCAACAAACACACAACACAAACAAACCAACAAAACAAAACAACACACAACCAACAACACACAAACCCCACCCCCACACCAAAAACAAACAAACACAACACACAAACACACACAACAACAACCAAACAAACAACAACCAAAACACAAACAAAACCAAACCCAACCCACCAACCAACAAAAAACCCAAACAAACAACCCACCCCACCAAACAAACCCACAAAACACACCACAACACAACAACACACAAACAACCCACCACAAAACCAAACCCAACACAAAAACCACACCACACAAAAACCAACAAAAACAAACAAAAACCCAAACACAACAAACACAACAAAAAACACAACCCAAACAACAACCAAAACCACCAACACCACCCACCAACACACCCCACACAACCAAACACACCAAAACAAACAACCAACACAACACACCAACAACAAACAAAAACACACCACACACCACCAAACCAAAACCAACACCACAACCCCAACACACAACAAACACAACCACACAAAAACCACAAAACCACACAAAAACACACCCACAACAAAAACAACAAACACCAAAACCACAAAACAAACCCAACACACACCAACCCAACAAACAAACACAAAACACACACCAACAACCCAAAACAACAAAACACAAAACACCAAAAAACACAAACACAAACAAACAAACCACACCAAACAAACAAACCACAACACACACACAACAAACCACCAAACACACCCACACAACACAACCAAACACCAACAAAAACACCCAAACACACAACAAACACAAACACAACACCAAACCACCAAAACACAACCAAACACACACCCACCACAACAAAAAACCAAACCCAAACACCAAAACAACAACAAACCACACCACCCCAAACAACAACAACAAAACCCCCACCAAACCCAACCACACCACAACCCACAAACCAAACAACAAACCCACAAACACACAACAACCACAAAACAAACCCACAAAAACACCACAAAAACACACACCCCCACCACAAAACACACCAAAAAACCAAAACACAAAACACAAACAACAAAACACAACAAAACACACCCACCACCAACAAACACCAACAACAAAAACACCACAACCACCCACCAAAACACACCACACACCACACCAAACCCACCACAAAAACAACAACAACAACCCAACAACACCACAACAACACACAACCAAACCAAAAAAACAAACACAAAACAACAACACAAACCAAACCAAACACCAAAAACACCCACAACACACCCAAACCACAACAACACCCACCACACAAACCACACAACAAAACAAACAACCCAACCCCAAAACCCACAAACACACCAAAACCCAACCACCACACACCAAACACCCCACAACACCCCAACCAACACACCACACAAACCCCCCACAACAACAAACCAACACACAACAAAACCAACACACAAACCCACACCACCCCACAAAAACACACACAACCACAAACAACACCAACAACCCACACCCAACCACAAAACAACAAACACAAACACAAAACACACCACAACACACCAACCACAACCAAACAACACAACAACCAACCAACCAAAACACAACAACAAACAAAACACACAAACAACACACACCAACAACCAAACACACACCACACACAAAACACACAAAACCCACAACACCCAACCAAAAACCACAAAAACAACCACAAAACACAACACACCAACACACCCACAACACACAACAACACACCAAACCAACACAAAACAACAACCCAACCAAACAACCAACAAAAAAAACAAACACCAACCCCAACACACACCACAACCACAAACCACCACCCCACACACACCAACACAACAACCACCACACAACCAAACCCAACAAACAAACCCACAAAAAAACAAACACCACCAACCCAAACACAACAACAACACAACACACCACCAAACAACCACAACCAAAAAACAACAACACAACAAAAACCAACACCACCCCACACAAACAAACACACAAACACACACCACCAAACACAAACCAACAACAACAACCAACAAACAACACACACAACCACAACCAACACCAAACAACCAAACCACAACACAACAACCCAACACACAAACCACAAAAACCACACAAACACCCACACACCAACAACACAAACACCCAACAACACAAAAACAAAACCACAACACCAAAACCACACCAAAAAACACACAACACACCACAAACAAAAACCACAAACACACAAACCAACCACACAAAAAACAACAACAAACAACAAACAACACAACACACCCAACACCAAACACACACAACAAAAACCAAAAACAAACAAACCACACAAAACACACACAAACCAACAAACCAACACCCACACCAACCAACAACAAAACAACAAACCAACAAAACCACAAACACACCACACAAAAACCACAACACAACACACAACACAAACCAAACAAACAACCACAAACACAAAACAACCCAAACCACCAAACCACACACCACAAACACACACAACACACAACCAACACCACAAACACAACAAAAACCCAAACCAAAAACCAAAAACAACCCAACAACACCACACAACCAAAACCAAAACCACAACACCCCCACCAAAAACAACAAACAACAAAAAAAACCACAACCCAACACAAACCACAAAAAACCAACACAACACCCAAACCCAACACACAACACCAACAACAACAAACAAACAACAACCCCCAACAAAAAAACACCAACAACACAAACACAACCCACACAACACACCACCAAAACCCAAACAACCACCAAACAACAAACAAACCACACACACAACACACAAACACCCAACCAAAACACAACCAACAACACAAAAAAAACACCAAAACACAACCCACACCAACAACAAAAACCCACACACAAAACACACCACACACCCACAACCACAACACAACCACCACACAAACACAAAACCACCACCACCACAAAAAACAAAACCAAAAACACCAACCCCACACAACACCAACAAAAACCACCAACCCCACACAAAACCCCCCCACCCCCCCAAACACCACACACAAACAAAAACACACAAACCCACCAAAAAACAAACACCACACCAAACACAACAAACAAACAAACAAAAACAACACACCCCCCCAACACAAACACACACACAAACACACAACAACCACCACACACACAACACACAAAACAACACAAAAACACCAACCCACCAAACAACAAACCAAACAACCAAACAAACACCAACAAAACCAAAACAACAACACAACACAACAACCACCACAACACAACCAAACAACAAAACACAAAAACAAACACACAAACACACAAAAACACAACCCAAACACCACAACACACACCACCAACAAAAAAACCCAAAACAAAACACAACAACAACAAACCAACCCACCCAAACACCAACAAACAACAAAAAACAACAAACCACAAACACAACAAACAACAAACAAAACCACAAACAAACCCACACACCACCCAACCACCCAACAACAAACAACACACACCCAACAAACCCACCCAAAACACCACAACCACAAAAACAAAACAACACAAAACACACCACCAAACCAAACAACCACAACACCCAACACAAACAACCCCCAAACAAACAACAACCCAACCAACCAACAACCAACCAAAAACACCACCCACACCAAACACACAAAACCAAAACCCAACACAAACCCAACAAACAACACAAAAAACCAACACAACAAACACAAACCACCAAAAAACACACCAACAAACACCAACACAACACAAACCACAAAAAACCAAAAACCAACCACACAACCCACCCAACACCAAAACCACAACAACAAACAAACAACCACCACACACACAACAAAAACACCCCAAAAACACCACACCCCCCAAAACAACAACAAACAACACACACAACAACACCAAACCAACACACAACCCCACCAACAAACACACCAAACAAAAAACCACAAAAAAAAACAACCACAACACCCACAACCCACAAACACAAAACACAAAACAAAACCCCAAACAACCCACAAACAACCCACAAAACAACACACCAACAACCCACCACCCCAAACACACCCACCCCAACAACACAACACAACAAAACCCACACACCCAAAAACACAACCCCACAACCCCAAACCACCCCCACACAACACAAACACAAAAACAAAACAACACCACACACAACACCCCACACAAAAAACAAAACAAAAAACAACAACAACCACCACACAAACAACCAACAAAACCCACAAAAACAACACACACCAACCACACACACAACCACACAACACAACAACAAAACAAAACCCAAAACACCCACACAACCAAACAACACAACCACAAAAACCCACAACAACACACAACACCACCAAAAACCCAAACCACAAACAACCAAAACCAACAACAAACCACAACAAACACCAACAACCAACACAAAAACACAAACCAACAAAAAACACACAAACAAACAAACCACAACCACCAAACACACAACAACAACAACCACAAACCACAAAAAACACAACACCACACACACAACCAACAACCAAAAAACCCACAACACAACACCAACCACCACAAACCAACACCAACACCCCAAACCCACACAAAAACCAAACACACAACCAAAAAACAACCAACAACAACCAAAACAACACACCACACAAAAACACACACAACAACAAACCCACAAAAAAAACCCACAACAAACACAACCACAAAACAAAACCAACAACACCACAACCACAACACACAACCCAAACAACAACAACAACAAAACAACACAACACCCCAAACACACCAACCACACAAACAAAAACACACAACCCAACACACAACCAAAACACAACAACAACACACAACAACAACACACACACCACACCCCCAAACAACAAAAACAACACAACAAAACCAACCCAAACACAAAACCAACCCAACCAAAACACACACACACCAAAACAAAAACAACACAACACCACCACCAACAAACCAAAAAACACCCAAACAACAAACAAACAACAACACAAAACCACCACAAAACAACCAAAACCAACCAAAACACACAACACAAAAAACACCACCAAAAAACAAACCAACCAACACCACACAACACACAACCACAAACACCAACAACAACAAAAACACAACCAAAAAACCAACAACAACAACAACACACACCACCCAACCAACAAAAACACCAACCCACAAAACCACACACAACCCCAACACACACAACCACAAACACACCAACAAAACAAAACAAACAACCACCACCCAAACACACAAAAAACAACACACAACACCAAACAAACAACCAACACAAACAAAACCACCCCAAAACACACAACAAAACCACACCACCCACACCAACAACAACAACAACAACACCACAAAACAAACCAAAAACAACCCACACACAAAACACAACAAACAACCACCAAACAAACACACCCAAACAACCACACACACAACACCACAAAAACACAAACCACACACAACCACCAACCCAAACACAACAAACACACAACAACCCAAACAACAACACCACCCCACAACAACCAAAAACCCAAAAACAAAAACAAACAAACCCAAAACACAAAAACAACAAAACACAAACCCCACCCACACAACAACACACAAAACACCAACCCAAACCAAAAACCCCACAACAACCCCACACAACACACAACACCAACCCCCCACACACCAACCCAACAACAACAAAACACCAAACACACCCAACACACCCAACAACAACAACCAAAAACAACAAACAACAACACAAAACACAAACCACCCCAACCCAAAACACCACAAACAACAAACAACAACCAAACACCAACCAAACAAACACCAACCAACACCAAAAAAAAAACCCCAAACCCCCACACCCAACAAAACACACAACACAACAACACACACACCCCAACCACACAAACCAACAACACAAAAAAACCAAACACCAAACACAAACACAAACAACACAAACAACAAAACACACAACAACACAAACCACCCACCCAAAAAACACACAAAAAAACACACAAAAACAACACCACACAAACACAACCACAACCAACAACACAACAACAACCACACACCAAACCCACACCCCAACACACAACACCAAAACAACCAACCAAAAACAACACACAACACCCAACCCACAAACACCACACAACCCACAAAACACCCACCAAAAACAACCAACCCCAACAAAACCCCACAACAAAACACCAACACACAAACAACCAAAACACCAACACAAAACACAAAACACCACAAACAAACAAACCACCAACACAACCAACACACACAACAAAACAACAACCACACAAACCCACACAAACCCAAAACACAACACCCAAAACCAAACCAACCAACACCCCAACAAAACACAACAAAAACACCCAAAACAACACAAACCCCACAAACCAACCAACAACACCCAAAACCCCACACCACACAACACACCCAACCCCAAACACCAAAACCACACACACAAAAAACAACACCAACAACAAACACCACCACACCAACAACCAACAAAACACCACCCAACACCAACACAACAAAATCCACAACCAAAAAACAACAAACCCAACCAACACACACAACCAACACCAACAAAACACCCAACACCAAAACAAAAACACCCCACACCAAAACCAAACACACACAAACACACACACAACAAACAACCCCAACCAACACACCCCCAACAAAACCCACACCCACACCCAAACAACACAACACCAACCACACCCCACCAAAAAACAAAAACACCAACACAACAACCACACACAACAAACACACAACCAAACACCAACAACACAAACACACCACACCAAACAACCCAAAAACCAAAACACACAACAAACCAACCAACCAAAACACAAAACCAAACAACACACACCAAACAAAACAACACACCCAACACAAAAACAACACCCAACAACAACCACAACCAACCAACCACACAAAAACACCACAACAAACCACAAACAAACACCAACACAAAACCCCACAAAAAAACAACCAACCAAACCACAACCCAAACCCAACACACCAAACACACCACACACACAACCAACCCCAAAACAAACCCCAACACAACAAAAACAAACACACAACACAAAAAACCAAAAAACAAAACCCACAAAACAACACCCAACACACAACCCCAAAAACAACAAAAAACACAACCAACACCACACCACCAAAAAACAAAAACAAAACACACACCCAAAAACCACCCAACCACCAAACAAACCCACAACAAACACCCACAAACAACACAAAACCAACACCACCAACCCACAAAACCCACCACACACACCCACCCACCCACCCACAAACACACACAACACACAAAAAACCACCAACAACACAAAACCACCCACACAAAAATCAAACAACAACAAAAAACACCCACCACAACCAACACCACACAAACACACAAACCAACAACCAACACAACAACCATCCACACCCAAAACACACTCCAAACAACACCACCCAACACCCCACACCACACAACACAACAAACAACCACCCCACAAAAACAAACCACACACAACAACCAACACCAAAAACCACAACACAAAACCAACCAACACACCCAACACAACAACCAACCAAAACACACAACAACCAACCACCCACCACAAACACCCAACACCAACAACACCAAACACACACACACCCAACAAACAAACCAAACCAAACCACAAAACACCACCAACATATACAAACAAAAAACAAACCACCAACCAAACACACAACCCAAACACAAACACCACACACCAACACACAACACCAAACCACACACAACCCACCAACAAACACCACACACACCAACACACACAACACAACCAAAACCAAACACCCCCAAACCACCAACACAACAACCATCAACAACAAACCACACATCCAAAACAACACAACACACAACCAACAACCCAAACACCACCAAAAAACACCCAACTCCACACCACCACAAAACAAAACACAACACAACACACAAACACCAACAACAAACAACCAACACCAACCACAACAAACAAAACACAAACCACAACACCAACAAAAACCCCCACAACAAAAACAAACAAAAACAAACACCAAACAACACAACAAACCCAAACCCCCCAAACCCCAAAAAAAAAAAACCCCCCCCCCACAAAACCAACCCAACAAAAAACCCCCAAAAAACCACCAAAACACACAAAACCCCAACCCCCCACCCCCCCCAAACCCCAAACCCCCCAAAACACCCCCCCCAAAAAAAAAAAACCCCCAAACACCCCCCCCCCAAATCACACCAACAAACCCCACACAAAACACCAACCCCCCAACAACAACAACAACACCAAAACACAAACCCCAAAAACAACACCACAACCACAAACCCAAAAAACCCCAAAACAACACTCCACACCAAACAACAAACACCCAAAAACACAAAACCCAAACACAACCACACCCAAACAAAAAACACACCCACCCAAACAACACAAACAACACAACAACACCCACAAAACACACCCCACCACAAAACAACACCCCACCCAACAAAAACAAATACTACAACAAACAACACCATCCTAAACAACCACACACATACCACACCAAAACCACAACACAACAAACACAACACCAAACCACAAACACCCCAATAAACACCAAACAACAAACGCAAAACAACCAAAACTAACACAAATTCCACCATAAACAAACACACCCACACCACACACCGGTAAACACACACGAACACAAACACCAAACACCCACAACCTCCACCAACACCCACAACTCACACTATAACCCTAAAAACACCCAACCAAACCCAGATACTTCAACACACTCACCACAAACCCACACCCACACACACCCCTAACACATTAAACCCATACCATCAACCCCAACACCCAATAACAAAATACAAACAACAACACACCCACAACACCTAACACCCACCCACACACAACCATTAAATACACCACAATAACACCTCAATAACAAGACAACAAACCACACACAAACACACCAAAACCAACACCCAAAAAAAAACAACCCAACACACCTTCACACCAAATCAAAACACCAACAACCAACAAACCAACACCACCATCCCACAAAACAACCAAAAACCACACAAACACAACACCAACTAAACCACTAACCACAACACATACACATAACCAAACCACAACACAACACACCACCACATCACAATCCCACCCCCTTACACACCCACAACAACCTATCAAACACCAAAACCAATCCTCCCAAAAAAACACAAAACACCAAACAAAACCACAACAAACCAAAACTCAAAAACAAAAAAACACAAAAAACAACAAAAACAAACCCCAACACCACCTACAATCCACCACCCTAACACAAACCCCTTTACCTCATACAAACTCACACCAAAAAACAAAAACAAAAAACAAAAACAACAACCTCAACTATATACCAACCACCAACACACACAACACAACCATACACAACACAAAAAATAACAACACCACCAAAAAAACACCACACAAAACAAAATCACCCCCCAAACACAACCCACACACCCCATACCCAAAAACAACCACCTAACACACAAAATCATCCCCCCACTCTTTTAAAAAACAATGTAAACACCCACCAACCACATAACAATAAACCAAATCCAACTTCACCATGTTCTAATACAATTAAACTTATACCTTAACATAATAGCTACACTCCATCCCCACCCCAACATTACCCCCCCCCCCCCCAATCACAACCACAAATCACCTACCCCACCTCAAAACTCAAACCATACTTCACACCACACACAAACAAAACCAAACTTTATACATACAAAACTACACCTTTAACAACACCATCACACATCAAAAAAACACCACCTACACACATACAACACCCCCCATACTTCACAACCTCACAAAACCCCCTCCCCAACAAACCAAACCCCCCCCCCCAACCAAACCCCCCATCCAACATACTAACTAACAAAAACTACACTAACTACTACCCAAACACACCCCAAATACTCCACCCCAAACCCAATAATAACAAAACCCCCCACAACAATCACCCCCCAAACAAACTCTAACCCACCCCCAAACATACACAAAACCCCCACAATTAATATTAACACCCCCCCCACAATTCATAACACCACCCCAAAAAAAACAACACCTAATTAATAATAATCTTCTCTTAAACTAACAAACCCACCAAAAATCCCCCCACCAAACCCATAACCCCACAACTACTCACATATTCAACCCACCCCATATACCACTACACCACCACAAATATTAACCCCACCCCCCCCTCTAATACATACCAAAAACACAAAAATCACAACTCAACACACCAACCACCCCCACCCCATACACAATAAACAATCCAAAATCATAATAATAACCCAACCACCAAAATACATCCCATCAACCAAACATCCATTAACACCAACACTACAATATACAACCAAACACACTACATAACACCCATTCTCCACTACCACCCCACTCACCTATTTTCCCCACCCACAACAAAACACATCACCAACCATTACCCACCAACACTAAAACATACACCCAATTTTTCCACATCTCCTAATATCCCACCTATAAAAATACCTTCCCCAAACACCCCCCCCAATACCACCCACACCCCAATAACACCATCAAATAAACCCACAACAAAAAAAATACCACCACCCACTCACTTCACTCCACCACTAAACCCTATACTTCCCATATACTTCCCAAATATTTACTAACCCTATACCTTTATTACTATACCCCTAATCCACCCCCACCCCCCCCAAATATCAATATCCCTACTCCTTTAATACTATCCACCCAAACATCCGTTATTCCAACAAAAACTCTTACCATACTACTTTTCCCAATATCTAACTTTGTAACCCTTTAAACATTTTCACTCCAAATAACATACTACAACACAAACCCAAAACAAAACCACCACCACCAAAAACAAAAATTTAATCCATTCAAACAATATCCTTCATTTATTCCTTTTCCTTCCATCTTCCAAATAAATCCAATCCCCAAACAAATTCAAATAATTTTTTACTCAAAAACAAATACATTACCCCCCAAACACCACTCCATACACCTGATACACCCACAACCCACATATAAACACAACCACACACCAACACATACTATAACAACCATCACAACCACCACACAAAAAACCCCCACTCCCTAACCCCCAAACATTTACCAAAATTCTCCCAATCCCTACCCATAACCTCTCTTCCACCCCCATCCCATTCAACCCACCCCCCTATCTACCCCTCCCCCCTACACTCATAAACCCTTTCACATTCCTACTCCCTCATTAAATTCCCACCTTTCCACTAAATACACATTTCCCATTCCACCCCTCCCAACCCAAACCCAACCAAAATCCCTTCACCATTCTCTTAAAAAATACCCTTAAAAACTCAACCAAATTAAAATAAACTCCACAAACAAAAACAAAAAATACAATTACTTCACTCCCACCCCCCACTACACTCACCAACACACACTACACAAAAACAACTCTTCAACAACAAACACACCCACCCCAACAAACTACCACTTCAAAACTAAAACTACCAATCCCACCTCAATCCCCACCCCCTAACAACAAACCACCCCACAATCCCCCAACAACCCACAACCAAACAACAAAACACTTAAACACTACCCTCCTATCCCCAACATCCTCACATAAACACCACTCACTCCCATAACATCAATATAACACAACCCAAACACACCATAAAAATTAATAACACCTCCCCTAATAATAACAAAACCCAAACCCTCATCACCATCACTATTACCAATTACCCATCACCCACTCCCACCCCCCCTAAATACCCCCATATATCTACAAAAAACCAAACCAACAAACTAAAAAAAACCAAAATCCAATAACATCCCACATTTTTCCCATTACAACTACCCATCCCACATAAAACCCCCCAACCACACACACAAACACCATCACCACAACCAACACAAAAAACCAACCACCCCCTTACCACCCAATACAAACCCACCTAACCCCCAAACCCTTCACATACTAAACACCTAAAACCCCACCCCCCCAATTCTCACCAAACCCCCACCCCATTCCTACCCCAACCAAAAAAAAAACACACAAATAAAAAACCCCCCCCCCCCTCCACCCTCCCAAAAAATATAAAAAACCCCCCCCCCCTCCCACCCCCTCCCACTCCCAAACAAAAAAACTTCCTCCTTCCCTCCCCCCTACCCGCCCCACCCTAACTTAAATAATTACACTCTAACACCCAACACACACCCATCCAACCTACACTCACAACAACAACTCCCAAATCCAAGTATCCCCCACCCAAAACACCCCCCTTCCCCAAACTTCCCCTACATACTCACCTTCTCACTTAATATTCCATTCCAAAACTCCCTAACACCCCACCAACACCAAATTCCCACAACCACCCACACTCACCTAAATCTCAATCCACCACTCACATCTAACACACCCTCAACATTAAACACTATACCTTACCCCTCACCCAATCCATAAAATATCCCTCACCCCTAAACCCCTCACATACACCCTCTCTATACCCCCACAAACCCCCCCCAATAAACACAACCCTACCTTCAACATACATAATCTACCACACAACTCCCATCCACCCCCCCCCATACTTTCCTACTAATTTATAAATTTTATAACCCTACCATACCCTCTCACATATTCCCCATATCCAAAAAAACACACAATACCCTCCTAAACCAACCCCCCCCCCAATAAACCAAAACACCCAACCAAAAAACCTCATCATCATAACCCACCCCACTCACCCTCATCAATCACACCACCATTATACCATAACACCCCTTAAATATTCTACACCTCCTCCTCCACAAACTAACCCCACCCCATAAACATCTCCATACCCCATACCCCACAACAATTACACCAACACAACCTAATACCCAATAACACTTCTAACACTTTAAACCACTATACTTTCTCTTCTATCCTACACCATCTTATATCATCCAACCCTTAATCATCCCTTAATAACTCTCCCTTAAACTTACTTAACCTCCCTACCCCCCCCTACCCCCAACCACCCCCTATAATTTCACCAACCCAACCCCCCAAAAATACCACAACTCTAAATATTAAAATAAACAAATACCACAAATATCCCTTCCCCTCCTTAACATCTCCAATCTAATACCACACACTATCCTCCTTATCCTAACTCACTAAAACAACCCACTCCCTATCCCTATCCTCTACACACAAAAACCTCCAATCATCAAAAACCTCCTAACCAAACAAACCCAAACCAACCCACACCAACACCCCCAACCACAAAACACCCCAAACCAAAATCACACAACAATCACCCTACCTACCCCCCAACCCTATCCCAATTAACAAAACAATCCCATCCTATCCCTTTCCTCTAACTAAAACCCCCCCCTATATCTATCCTCTAAAAAAACTCTCATCCCTATCCCTATCCTCTAACAAAAACTATCCTATTCCCATAACAACAACAACACAAAACCCTATAAAATCAACCCCTACACTCACTTCCCCTAAAATACCAAACAACCAAACCTCCACTCCATACTCCCCACATAATTAACCACCCCCCCTTTCCAACACTCAACAAAAATCGAAACTCACCCATAATACCCCCAATTCCCTCCAAAACTATATCCAATCTCATCCAATCTCCCCCAACATAAACAACCCATAATTACCCCCCCCCACCCCCACAAATCAACCCCTATCACCCAACTCCCCACACAAAACAAACATCACAAAAAAAATAAATACCCCCCACCAACATCCTACAAAAATACCAAACACACTATTTAA
>JAIWJD010000027.1:62203-75754 GCA_022818045.1 Neotoxoptera formosana | reverse complement strand
TTTAAAAAAACTTGTGATTAAAAAAAAAACAAAAGCAGGGGGCACTTATGATAACTCCTATGTAAATCACTCTACAACTGAATCATTAGATATAAACTTTATGATAAGTTTTTTTAAAGATTATTGATCATACTTCCAATTTTGTAAGAATATTCTTGACTCATAGAAGCCACATGCTTTTCGTTTTTTGTAATTCACAAGTTTTAAAAATTTTGCAACAAATACATTTTAGATACACTTTTAGTAATATCTTGATAACCTTGAAGTTTCATAAGAAATTGTTTTAAAAGTAAGTTTATTTTCAACTTTTTAGTTCATGTATTAAGTAGAATTAGAAAAGCATGTTTTTTATTTATTTTTTATTATTATTTTGTGTTTGTACCTATAGTCAATAAATAGTTGAAAAAATTCTTCAATTCTTTACTTTAGTCTTCAGGGGTGGTTTCTAGTAAAAATTGGATCTTGTTAGTATTTGAGAGGTTAAAGTAAAAATTTAAAGTATTGGGAATTTGCAAAAAAAATAGGGAAAGCGAGTTTTTAACGCAAACCGGTGTTTCACAACATTGATTTTTATTTTTAGTGTCACACTAAAAATATAATTGTAAACTTGAAACTTTCACCAAATTCTTATACATAGTATTTTTACTCTTTTTGAGCTAGTTATACTAGGTACTAGCTATACGTAATATTATAATATGTTTATAAATGTATTTAATATTTTTTATTTAGTTTTTTTAGATAATAAGAATAAAAAAATAATTTAAGTTCCTAGGTGAGGCGTGAGGGTCTGATTGTCTGCGAGGGAGACGAACGTTAAATTAGTTTTGCATTAAAAAGTCAAAAAGGACACAACAAGTTGGGACTTTAAAAAAAGGGTTAATGAGGGATGGTACGATCATAGGATAAAGTCTATGGGTACAATGGACAAGTGGTACAACACACATATTCTTATATTATCTATGGTACAACCACAGATATAATATAATAACTATTGTTATTATATATAATCTGTGGTACAACCAGAAAAGGGAACGAACAGCTGACGATGACTGATATGCATGAATCACGAAAATATAGGAGTATCTTAATTCATGCTGATAAACTACAAGCAATGCTTACTGATTATGTTCAATTGGTAAGCGAATAACCGATATTATTAATAAATAATAATATGAACCATAATATTTTATAGAATAAGGTATGTACTCTAAAAATTGACTTTATAATGATTAATTAACAAAGTTATTTTGGAAATATTAAGTAGTAAAAATAGATTCATAATGGCTGAAAAAGCAGCTCATCATACAACAACTATTATCAGTCGTCCATCAATTTTTGAAGTAATCGCACAAGAAAATTTATCTTCGACAATTTATCCAGCAGTAAAAAAAATTTTCAAGTGAGTTTCCTTAATATTTTAAAATAATTGTTTAGTTACATTGTTATAATAAATTGTTAAATAAACTTTAATATTATATAGTATATGAGTAGTAAAAATCCTGGACAATTGAAACTGCTAAGTACATATTTTGATGAAGTATTTCTAGTACTTAATACTGTATGTCAGTATCAATATTTGAAGAAATATGGTAAGAAAATCCTATATATTTGGTAATCTATTTTTTAGAGTAACAGTATTAAGCTATTTCAGTTATAAATTATAATACTGTATGTTTTAGGAGGAACATTCTCAGAAAACTTTTATGATTTAACCAAGTTTCTTGTATGACCAACTCTAAACCTGCCAATAATCAGTTGTATTTGGGCTTAACTATAGTAGTTTTTATACCTTATTTACGAAAAAAATGGAATATGTATATCGAAAAATTACAAACTCGACACTTTGTTTATAGACTGCAGCTGATAGATGTAAACAAATACTAAGTATTTATAAAATTAATTTAATTAGATTGTTGGTCTTTACATTTCATATAATTTTCTTAATTTATTATATGTTTTATGCATATTTTCTATCTTTTTAATTTTTTTACAAACTTAAGATAAAATATTTTTGAAATACAAAACAATTACCAGATTTACTATTTACAACCTACTAGATTTTGTGTAGGGTATTTGATTTAAAAATTAATTGATCTTAGATTTAACTTTTAATGATCTTTTTAGCTCAGACTTGCTTTTAGGAAAACTCCCTTATACCAATGTTGTTTTAAAGCAATTTGATCCTTTTATTATAACTTATTTATATAATACTAAATTGATAGTTTAAACTTCTAAAATCCTTACTGCACATATCCAACTCAGGATTATACTTTGTGTTGAGTGCATTAGAAATGATGGGCTATCACTGATATTAACCTAACTGTACTCAGTTGCCGACTTGTGCGCAGTGGCATGGCATTCTTACATAGTAGTTATACAGATGTTTCACTCTGTAGGTATGACAAACGGATGTTCACTGACTGCCGCATGACAAAAACTGCTTGCCGTAGAATACAATTATTAATTTTAATAGAATATAGCTAATTTAACATAATATTAATATTAGTTTCATAGTTATAATAATAATATTATAAGTATTTATTAAAATTCTGGAAGTATTAATGATTTAATATAATTAAAACTATTACAAAAAGCATTAAATATAATTTATAAGTATGTAACTAATAAATTAATTTTAATTTTTAGAAGTATTAATAACGTTAAATAAAATTGTTATACATGTTGGAAGCATTACGTTTAACATATTATATAAAATATATTAATGGATCCAGTCAATCACATTCTCCTTTATTATCTATGGCAGGCATGGTATTAACTTATAAGAATATTGAATCTTTAAAAGAATCCTTGCTAAATTAAGGAAATTTTAAATGTGTTTTAAAAATTTATTTTAATATAAAAAAAAAAAAATAATTTCTACTCTGTCTCATAAATAAAGTAACTTCGGGCCATATCAATTTTCATTCAATCGTTCAATCTCTATAAAATGATTTTTGTCACATTTTTTGTTGGGGCAAAAAAATTAGGTGGTTTTTAAAAATAATAAAGTAACTCTCATATTTTTACCCCTCGGCACTATTAAACCCACATGTAGTACCTTTGCTCCCATGCAAATATACTGCTCTTTTTAAAGACAGAAAATTTTCCCAACAAAAAAATTTTATTTTTTTTTTATTTTGTTTGCATATTTATATATTTAAATAATAAACCATACATTTTCAGTATAAAGAATCTATTAAAATTATCTAGTGTAGGGATTACTCTTTCCCTTTGGGAGTTGGGTGCATTTTTTATGCAGTTTATAATTGGTGGCATTCTGAAAATTTACAACAAAATTTTAAATTGGCCTTTTTCCCAAATTTCCTAATCCTCCTTGTCCTCCAAAGGTATGTTTTATAATGATTTATTATTTCTCATATATAAAAAACAGGGAACATTTTAAAAAAAATCTGTTTTCTGGATCGGGATCAGTGCAAACTTTACCATTTCTATTCTACAAATATGTTATATTGACCAAGGGATTACGTCATGCCATGCCTTCATGTGCCTACTGAACCAAAAGAGCTGACTGTCAAAATTACAATCATACATCATACCAGTTGTTTAACATGGGAAATTTTCAAAATTATTCACCCATTAATCTATTTAAAAGGGTTTTAATCTTTGTTTTTTTTTGTTTTTAAAATAAAAATATTAAATTAAAAATTTCAGGAAAATGATCTATTTATTTCTGTCAGAAAATAATAAGTTCCTTTTTTGTTTTTAAAAAAAAGAAAAATGCCAACGCACTTACTGTACAGGGTATCCATTAATATTTTTTTATTAAAAACATTTTAATATTATAACAATAAAATCTTAGATATATTTTTAGAAAATTTTATTTAAAATAAATAGAATTAATCAAGTTATAAAAGTGTTTGCATTGAGTGACTTCTTTTAAACGGGCCCTTTTACACATAATCCTATCAACACTCATATCTTTTGTAAAAAAAAAAAATTTAAATTTCTTCTATAACTAATTATTTAAATATTATATTTTTGTATTAACAATTTATACTACAAACCCTTTAAACCTTCATTGTATATACAAAAGGAGTCAACAAACGAAAATAATTAATTCTCACTGACATTGGTATGTACATAAACAAAAGGTAATAATGGTAAAAGGAGTCTTTTTAATATTGGTTTTTCCAATATTTTTATGAACTGTATCTATTGGTTTAATATCAACCCAAAACTGGGATAGCAAATCCAACCCTCAAATCTTTTATTTTTAATAATAAACAACATCACAATGTTATATTTATTTACTATCTTGAGTCTTCAAAAAATTAAATGTAGATTTTTTTAAAACGTAGAAACTACTGAATTAAAACAAAGCACTAGTTTAACTAAATTCTCTTTAAAAAGTTAAGACAAAAAACCCAAAAATTTTTTTACCAAAAAAGATACGAAAGAAAATTGTATCATTTTTACTGCTCCCCCAAAAAATGAAACTAAATAAAAAAATAAATTTTTGTAAAATTAATACATTCTTACTTCACTCAGATCTAAAATTTAAAAAAACTAACTTTTTATTTTTTATTAAAAAATCTATAAAATATTTAATTTTTATAAATGGGATTGAAAATTTTTTTCTTTTAAGTATTTATACTGAATCAAAAAATCTAAAACATAAAAACCGTTTTTTTTTATTGATTTTTTGAGTTTAAATTGGGGCAAAAATTTAAAATGAAAATAACAATTTTTTTTAAAATTTTTTTGTAATTTAAAAATTATTCGTGGGGGACTTGAAAATTTTAAAATAATTTTGATTTTTATACACATTAAAAATGCAATGTTTTTGACAAAAAAAATTTCCTAAATATATTAAGAATTTAATATTTAATATTAATAATATCATAAAATAATACTTATAATAAAGGCTAACAATGTCTTCTTCTGAGAATTGTTTTTCGTGTACAATAATTTTATATCATAGAATTATAAATTTAAACACTCCCATTAGTAACCCACAAACAACACCTAAGAGACATTTACCAGTTATATCTATATTAGTAGCTATTTACTCAAACATAAAATAAATATTAGATTAGTTCTAAAATATAAGTACAATTGTTGTACTATTCTGCATACCACCACTTGCCTTCTATGTTTGTTATTAATTATTGGTAATATTTATAGTTGCTACAACAGAAATATATTTAATTTATTGTACTATTTTTTCTATCAATTATTTATTATTAAAAATGTTTGTTCCATGATTTTAATCTTGTGTTTTAAATTGTTTGTTCTTATGTAATGTTTACTGTTACAGTGTTGCTTACATAAAGCACTCAGGAGCTTATCCCTGAAATGTCCATTACTAATCAACCAGGCATCAACAGCGTAAATGATAAGATTTATTTAGATAATTAATCATTACACAATAATTGTCATGAGTTGTTATTGTTTTTTATTATGTTATTTTAAGTTGTTTATTATGTTTTCAAATTAAATTAAACAGGTGTTAAATATAGACTACAATATAGCGTAGGCGTCGAAGTATTCAATTTATTTTCATACCAACTAATCGAATCAGAACTAACTTAACTATGCTTAAATAATTCCTTAAGTGTCATGTAAACAATAAAAATTCAATAATAATCATAAAAAACTACAAAAAAAAAATCAGAAGTCAAATTTTAGTTTTTTTTTTTAATACAGATGGTCACTTTTATTAAAATGTATTAACAATTTATTACAGAGGTAAACATTTATTAATATTGCGTAGTATTAGAATGTATGCCTTTTCTCTATTGTCTATTGATCTATTAATTTTACTACTAATTAAGTTAAAGTCCATAGCGGAGATTCATTAAAATTACAGGGGGGGCTAAAATTTGAACATTAATTGATGGGAGAAAAGAAATACAGCTCATTATTTAAAAAGCTATTAGGTAACATTTATTAAAACAAAAAATAAAAAACATAACTTTTTGCCAAGCATTACTTATAGTATTTGCATTAGAAGTTAGTTCTTTTGTACCCTTTATTTTGGGTTTCAGAAATAAAATACTTTAGAACACTATTACTATTATAGATGAAATTAAATAATAATGGTTAACAGTCAAAACTTAATATAAAACATATTTATAAATTAAATAATTGATTTTTTCCGGCTATTTTCCTATACTCCATTCAATACACCCATTTAATGAAGCTTAAATTTTTTAATATAAAAAAAAAAAACACTGTTTTGGTATCAGAATTGTGTATTTTTATCACTTGTTTATTAACAAAAATATGATTTTTGATTTGTTTTCTAAATAATCTTATATTTTGAAATTAATTAATAGTATATCCAGTACCACATACAAATAATATTTTGTTGTATTCAGGATATTGGAAAAAATCCATCATAATTAGTTGTTTTTTAAATTGTATTTTTAACATGGTCAATTCTGAAATTAGCAAAGAATAATTAATGTATAAAAAAAAACATTTAATCAACATTATATAATATACTAAAAAAAAAAAAAATGTCAAACATTTTAGATGTTGTATACATTACATATTAAGACATAGATTGGAAATAATTTTCAACAAAATGTATATGAATTAATATATTTAAAAATTATTTTTATAATTAGATGTGGTCCAAAATAATATACCATTAGTTTTATAAAATAGTTTAAATAAATACTAGCCATTAACATTAAAACCAGGCATTTCTTCTCCTTCACTATCATCCTGACATTTCATCATCATTTGGTGCAAGATAGATATTATCGGAAATCTCACGACCAGCTACTTCAGTGATGTGAATAAAGGCACTTGTTCTCCTTTGCCACTACTAACTGCTAATCATCCAATTTTTTGTTCAGTTTGAGAAATATCATTTGCAATTTTCTATAACGCAATTTATTCCATTCGACACTATATTCCCTTATATATTGACAAAATTAATATTGATTATTTTAACTAAACAAAATAACTATAACCTTTGAAACGCGTCAGCTGCTGCATCCACCAATTTAAAAAATGCATCATAATTATTGTCCTTTCGAATGAAGATACTGGAACACATTTTAAGTTTCCAGTATAAAATTCATTCCAAAGTTAACACGCCATAAGTACGAAAGTCAAATTTGACATATATGATGATTCATTTTCTACAGCATCACAAAATGCTTCAAAAACTTGCATCCCATTCAATTGCATAAGTTTGGGTCAACAATATCACCTAAATATACAAAATAAAGTTACATTAAAATGTATGAATTTTTGTTTTTTAATTTTAGTTTTTATTTCAATAATGGTGACTTATAACTAAAAGTTGGATAGTTTATATTTTTAAACTAGACCTTTATGAACTTCACAAGATGAGATAATTAAAAATTATAATGCACTGTCTTTACTACCCAACATTAACCGTGCCAAGATTTTTATAAATATATTTAAAAAAAATAATATATAAAACAGTATTTCTACTAACTATAAAAATAAAAAATGTAACCCTATAAATAAACAAAATAATGTATGTGAGAGCTACATTTTACAAATATGAAAAAATAAACATATTAACACTCCAGAATCTCAAGGAAATCTATTAAATCGTCCAGGTCGATTTGAGTCTATAACTTTGGATGAACCTAATTTTTAATTATTTTGTATGGGCGTCCCAAATAGTTTTTAAATAGATACTCAATGTTAGTTGAGCAGATGAGGCGTCCAAAGATAGTTTTAGTTATTTTTGACAGTTCAAAAATCAGATGAGGTGAAGAAAGAAACAATGAAATATTATTATTAGTTAAGTTTAGCATTGTCCATAGCCAAATTTGTTTTAAACGAATGTGTAAAGCCATATTTCTACTAGTTAGGAAAATATGTCTGTAACCAAAGGCAATCTTAAAAAAAACTGTTCATACAAAAATCTAATAGAAAAAAAGCACTTGTCCAGTTTTTCTTCCTGTAAAAACCTTATTAGGACTAATTTTCGAACAATTGAAGACACAACAATTAGGCATATCGGATCCAGTCCGTTCTTAAGATGATGCAATTACCGAACAACGGCTTTAATTTGTATTTATATAGAAACAAGTTCAGATTTAATGCTTATCTATATCTTATATGTATAGAAAAAAATGTCACATAAATCAAAATAAAGAGTAGTCGCAAGTGCTGCAATCAGTGTTTCTATCATTAAGATTTTAGCTAATATAAAATGTTAATTTAACATTATTCAAACAGTAAAAAATAGATAATAGTGTCCCTCGCATACATTGCGTTGGCTATTTAATCTAAAAAGTAATTATTAATTCATTAAATACAAACAAAGAAGTAATAAAATATTTTTTTAAACGAACCTTATTTAAAACAACAATAAATGGTAAATTGGTTTTTAGATAAATACGATAACACGCATATAACATGTTGACATAAATGTTATTGGACTAGTACTTCTTTCTAGATCCCCCCCATAACATAACTACAAAACTGTTGGGAATGTTGATGCAAACTTTCAGAAAGTAATTTGACCTGATGCTGTCCATGTGAAAACTGTCAATTTGTCCATGTGTCCTATAACATGATATCGTGAACTGTTTTTCAACATTTACTTTTCCTAAGGAGGTCCATTAACTGATGTAATTTTGTAGGATATAAATTAAGAAGCATTACAATTGCGCCATTAGGACCCAAACCGTAATTTCTTCATCACTTGTTTGTAATTCCCTGAATCTCTAATGTCTAATAATAGTCAAAACAATAGGGTATTAAGTAATAAGTAGTCATAACACATATTAAAGAAAGGATAAAATTTGCATAATTGATAATACCTATATTTGTGTGTATATTCATATTTTTACAATCTGGTCTAGATTAATCAAATCGGGCTCTTTTGTATTGTCGTAGGTATGAAATTAGAGTGTTGAAACAAAATGTGGTTTCCTGAACCAGCCATACCCCAACACTAAGAGGCAGACAGGAGATTTTAAAGAATCATATTCTGTTTTATATCTTCAACAGTAATCGCTACTGGAAGGTTCCTTCGTCGCAATCCATATTTAAAATTATTTGTTTCTAAACGTTCGTTTAATTTTAAATTGAATGAGAAATAACTTTTGGCAATATGAAATATGAATTTATAACGCACACATTGAGTTAAATATTATATCAGAGAAGAGTGAAAGCACACAGAACACAACGGTCTGTGACTGCACCACTGAATAACTTAGTAACTATTTAAAATAGTATTTAACCATGGTTGAAATATATGGTTGTATATTCAATTAGGTATTAACTAAAACGTCTAAAACTATTTTTTTTTGTAATTATTAATTAATATCACAGAATTGAAGAATAAGATTAATAACACGGACTACAACCACAGAATAACACAGAATATAGTCTATTATTCTGTGCTACAGCTACAACTACACTGAATAATGTATTTATAGTAGTTTCCGTGATAAATAAACAAGCCCGTGATTACAAGTAACAAGTCAATATAACTAAAGAATACAAATTATCGCATCATTCTTATCATTTATTATTATTTCCCAAGTTGCACGACAACATGATTCTGTGGTAAATCAAAGTAACCATGGTTTGATATTGTTAACAACCACTATCGTAGTGGAATGAATATACCATTATAACCTTATAATATAGTAATATGAAACGTGCGTAATGTCCTATTTAGTACATTTGAATTGTTTTAATATTTTTCTCAGATTTTAAAATTTTTTAAATTTTCACAAAAATTTTGAGATTATACTAAATTTTTTTTAGTAAATCAATAATTAAATTTACTATTTTAGTTAAAAAACTAACAATTATTATGGTCGTAAAAGATCGACAATCGTATAAGAACACGATTGAAAATAGTCGTTTACAGCCGGTCCATCGTACTATTTTTGTAATTGTTGGCGACAAGGTCGTGATCAGGTAACCATAAATCAACATTTTCTACATAATATCGTATTGTGTCATTAATAACTTTTATATATTTTTATAAATATATAAAGCACTGTATAATCATAATTCTTGAAAATATAATGAAATGAATATTCGTGTTGCTAGTAAATGAAAATTTTCAACTAATTATTCTATGGAAATCTATTTTAGGTTGTTAATTTACATCATATGTTGTCGAAAGCCATCTGTCCAAGCTAGACCAAATGTATTAGTGGTGCAATAAAAAATAAATTAGGTTTCAAGCAGGTATTTATATATTTTTACACAGAAAAATAAATAACTTAAAATAATTTTTGTCTTATAATTTAGCCATCGTAAGAACGTATGAAAACATATACAACATAAAGTCAAAGCGGGTAAACTTAATGTAAATGAAGATGATCCATTTGAATTGTTTGTTGCTTCTACAAATATTCGATATTGCTATTATTCAGAAACTCATAAAATTCATGGCAACACATATGGATGTGTGTATTACAAGTAAGCTACACTAAATCTTAATTTTTTTTAAATTAATATTTGTATTATATTTTAAGGATTTTGAAGCTAAGACCTCCAAACTTATTGGCACGTACTATAGAAACAGTAAGAAGGTGGTGTGGACTGATAAGTATTTTAATTACGGTCTTTGAAATCATTAAACAATTGTATACCCTAACCAAGGAGTGTGTTCATGGAACGATTTAGAACTGAAGCTCATCAAATTTGTTGCTAGGTTAATGAAAAGGTAAAATATTTCAAAGTTTCTTTCAATATTAATATATTAAACAAAACTGATAATTTGAACTAGGTTCATGCTATCTTAGTATCATGTGAACGATGTCCATAGTAGTCGATGACAAATTAACAGTGTTGCCTATTTTCTCAAAAGACTTGATTAGTTCCTGATGAAAAAACTAATATTCAGTCAATTAATGAACAAGATTAAACAGCGTTAAAAGAAAAGATGAAAGACACCCAACCAGTTGGTTTTTTAGTTAGTTGTTGTAAAACTGTTGATCAGGTAATTGAATTAACAATTGTATTATTACAATTAGTTGGGGCTAGGCGGTATTATCAGTATATTAGATAACTGTTTTACATGCCGTGATTCGGGTTATTACTGTTTTTATAGAACATTTATTAATATTATTTTTATAAAATCATAATATAATTATCCGTCATCTTGTTTATTTAATATCTAGTAACTTTTTTTTATTTATAAAAACTCCCCTCACCCTTCTTCCCACCATTACAAAAATAATATTGTGAACCAAGCAATATAATAAATAATATCAAAGATAATTTTAAAATAGATATTAAACATTTTTCTGGGTTAGAAACAAACTCTAAATTCATAAAAATCTGGATTACTAATGATCCGATATTTTTTGAAATTACCAGGGTAAGTAAACTGGTTATACAGGTATAACCGTGTAAATCATCATTCTGGTGGAGTATGAGACCATAATAAAAAAAAAAACTGTACAACTGTATCAAAATTTGAAATACTGGCAACCATATACTCGTGCCGGTGAGAGAGCGTTACTCGTTTGCGCATCCAAATGATCGGCTCCTCGTTTTCGTACTCAATTTCTCCCACTCTACCACCAAGTCGCCGCGGACTGTGCAGCGGCCTGATTTGACGGTGGGAATGCGCGAGATCGGACGAGTTTTGGTCAACCGGCCCATTAGCGTACTTTTCACCTGTCACGAGTATACTATTGTATACTTTTAGAAAAAATGTTTAAATAGTGTGTTGCAATTTAGGCCAAATCATTACTAGACCTTTATTGAAGCAATTTCTGAAAAAACTCCTTAGATCTACGTTTCTAAAAAGCGGCTGCTGCGAGGTAGAGAAAATCTGCTGCACTGGAATAGCAGTTGCAGCTGCTGTTAGACTGTGGTTATTCAAATATTTTTGTTACATCCACCTTCACCTGAAAATATAAAAACATTTTTGAATTTAGTTTTAAGGGTATTGAAAATATTTTTTTTATCATAAAATTTTAATACTTGAACTTCAAATTTGTATTTAATAAAAGGTTTTGACTCTCTTGGTATATCAAGAACATTTAGATTATGGATTAGTTAGATCAACCAATCCTGACGATTATTAAAGCGTTGGTTCGAGTAACATATTTTCCAGAGATCATCGACAAACAAGATCCAAGTGTGTTCTATTTCTTTTTAAAACACTTGGACACTTCAACAGCTTAAAATGATATTAATCATATTTTCAATGTATGGTTTTAGTATATAGTTCCAACAGAATCAAATATAGTTTAGTCAAGCAAGAATTGGTTGTAATTTACGAAGCTGCAGCCATACCACTTCCACTTGTAAAGGCATGCTTGGTCCGTATCTAGTATTTTTGCTTCTACAATCAAATGGTAAAATTAAAATTTTTTAAAATATGGTGAATAATATTTTACAAGTAGATTTTTCATGACCAAAAATAAATGACTTGTCCAACAAGAAAATCATAGCACCCATCTTATTTTAATTTAGCAAAAATGTTTAATACTGTTTTTCAATATTTCGGGATAAGTAAAGTAATTCTATAATACCACCTTTCCAACTTGTCAGTATAACATTTAATGTTAACCTATTTCAATTGAAAATGCTGACAATAAAATGATCTTTTAATGTTCCAACTGTGCCCTAAGTACAATCTGGTAACCAGTATTATTCTATAAGTACAGTTCTAAATAATAGTTTAATTTGTTTTATAATATGTCTATTATTAACGCAATAACAAGTTATTCTCGACATTGTAAATTAAGATAATATCTCTGTCATACAAAAACTAGCACACTCTCATAAAGTGAATTTACCTATTATTAAGAGGATGCCACACCCGCGAAAAAGATTGTTGTCTCTGTCTTATAAACGCATAGCATAGCAAATTGTAGTTCAGTATAATCAATTAACTCTATTATGTTTTAAAATTAGAGTGACTTTTACCTAAATACCAAATTTAGAAGTGAGATTAATATATCTAGTCAATGATATAGGTCTTTTTTATATTTATTTTTTAAGTGAATAATGAGCATTTATAAAAAGTTCAACACAATTAACGGTTTTTAAAAATGATCATAACTCGCCCTTAAAATTAAAATGAAAAAAATACCAGTCATCTTAGTAATCATTCTAATATTAGACCTAAGAGAGTGAAATTGATTATTCATAACAATACAATTTACTAATGCTAATATGTTTGTAAGACGGAGACAACATAAGCGGTGAGTGGCGTCCTGTTAAAGTTCAAAATACACAATTTGTATTTAGTCTGTTTTAAATTTTGTTGAAAGTTTTTTTTTTGATACTTTAATTTTGAAGCAAACAAATATGTGAAAAAATTATGGTTAAATTTGTACAGAAGTTACTTTAAATTTTCATGTGCTATTAACCCGGACACCATACTAATACTTACTCGAACATAATAAACAAGGGACTACATTGTTTCAGTGAGCAATTCTATCCTGTTATTAATAATTTAGATCTCAGTAAATATATTTTTTATGTACATACACCCTTATTCTGTTATGCTTGTTTAAAAAATAATTTAAAGCCTAATCAGAAATGCTACAATCATTACAATTAATGGGACTCATTGTGTCAATGTAAAGGCCTTTAGATATAAATAAT
>JAIWJD010000027.1:49703-59703 GCA_022818045.1 Neotoxoptera formosana | reverse complement strand
TCCCCCCCCTCCCCCACCCCCTCCTCCCCCCCCCCCCTCCCCCCCCCCCCCTCCCTCCCCCCCCCCCCCCCCCCCCCACTCCCCCCTCCCACCTCTCCCACCCCCTTCCCCCTCCCCCCTCCCCCCCCCCCCCCCCCCCCCACCCCCTCCCCTCCCCCTCCCCCTCCCTCTCCCCCCCCCCCCCCCCCCCCCTCCCCCCCCCTCCCCCCTCCCCCCTCCCCCCTCCCTCCCCCCCCCCCCTCCCACCCCCCTCCCCCTCCCCCCACCCCCCCCCCCCCCCTCCCCCCCCCCCCCCCCCTCCCCCCCCTCCCCCTCCCCCCCCCCGCCCCTCCCTCCCCCCCTCCCCCCCCCCCCCCCCTCCCCCCCCCCTCCTCCCCCCCCCCCCTCCCCCCCCCCCTCCCCCTCCCCCCCCTCCCCCTCCCCCCCCCCCCTCCCACCCCCCCCCCCCTCCCCCCCCCCCCCACCCTCCCCCTCCCCCCCTCCCCCCCCCCACCTCCCCTCCCCCTCTCCCCCCCCTCCCCCCCCCCCCCCCCCACCCTCCCCCCTCCCACCCCCCCCCCTCCCCCCCCCTCCTCCCCCCCTCCCCCCCCTCCCCCCCCCCCCCCCCTCCCCCTCCCCCCCTCCCTCCCCTCCACCCCTCCCTCCCCCCCCCCTCCCCCCCCCCCCCCCCCTCCCCCCACTCCTCCCCACCCCCCCCCCCCACCCCCTCCCCCCACCCCTCCCTCCCCCTCCCCCCCCCCCCTCCCCCCCCCCCCCCTCCCCCCTCCCACCCCCCTCCCCACCCCCCCTCCCCCTCCCCCACCTCCTCCCCCCCCCCCCCCCCCCCTCCCCCCCCCCCCTCCCCCTCTCCCCCCCCCTCCCCCCCCTCCCCTCCCCCCTCCCCCCCTCCCCCCCCCTCCCCCCCCCTCCCCACCCCCCCCCCCCCCCCCCCCCCCTCCCCCCTCCCCCCCCCCCCCCCCCCCCCCCCCCCCCCCCTCTCCCCCCTCCCCCCCCCCCTCCCCTCCCCCTCCTCTCCCCCCCCCCCCTCTCCCCCCGCCTCCACCCCCCCCTCCCCCCCCCCCCCCCTCCCTCCCCCCTCCCCCCCCCCCCCTCCCCCCTCCCCTCCCTCCCCTCCCCCCACCCCCTCCCCCCCCCCCTCCCCCCCCCCCCCCTCCCCCCTCCCCCTCCTCCCCCCCCCCCCCCCCCCCCCACCCCCCTCCTCCCCTCCCCCCCCCCCTCTCCCCCTCCACCTCCCCCCTCCCCCCCCTCCCCCCCCCCTCCCCACCCCCCCTCCCCCCCCTCCCCCCCCCCTCCCCCCTCCCCCTCCCCCTCCACCCCCCTCTCTCCCCCCCCCTCCCCCCCCTCCCCCCTCCTCCCCCCCCCCCTCCCCCTCCCTCCCCCTCCCCCCTCCCCCCCCCTCCCCCCCCCTCCCCCCCCCGCCCTCCCCCTCCCCCCACTCCCCCCCCCCCCCCCTCCCCCTCTCCCCCCCCCCCCCCCCCCGCCCCCGCCTCCCCCCCCCCCCCCCCTCCCCCCCCTCCCTCCCCTCCCCCTCCCCCCACTCCCCCTCCCCCCACCCTCCCCCCCCCTCCCCCACCCCTCCCCCCCCCCCCCCCTCCCCCCCCCCCCTCTCCTCCCCCTCCCCCCCCCCACCCTCCCCCCCGCCCCCCCCCCCCTCCCCCCCCCCCCCCCCCTCCCCCCTCCCTCCCCACCCCTCCCCCCCCTCCCCCTCTCCCCCCCCGCCCCACCCCCCTCCCCTCCCCCTCTCCCCCCTCCCTCACCCCCCCCTCCCATCCCTCCCCCTCTCCCCCCGCTCCTCCCCCCCTCCTCCCCCACCCCCGCCCCCCCCCTCCCCCCTCCCTCCACCCCCCCCCCCCCCCCCCCCCCCCTCCCCCCCCCCCCCTCCCCCCCACCCCCCCCCCCCCCCTCCACCCCTCCCCCCCCCCCTCCTCCCCTCCCTCCCCTCCCCCCCCCCACCCCCCCCTCCCCACCCCCCCCCCCCCCTCCCCCCTCCCCTCCCCCCTCCCCCCTTCCCCCTCCCTCCCCCCCCTCCCCCCCCCCACCTCCTCTCCCCCCCCCTCCCTCCCCCCTCACTCCCCCTCCTCCCCCCCCCCTCCTCCCCCCCCCCCCCCTCCCCACCCCCCCCCCTCCCCCCCCCCTCCCCACCCCCTCCCTCCCCCCCCCCCCCCCCCCCCTCCCCTCTCTCCCACCCTCTCCCCTCCCCCCCCCCCCCCCCCCCCCCCCACCCTCCCCCCCCCCCCTCTCCCCCACCTCCCCCCTCCCTCCCCCCCCCCCCCTCCCCTCCTCCCCCTCCTCCCCCCCCACCCCCTCCCCCCCCCCCCCCCCCCCCCCTCCCCTCCCCCCCCCCCCCGCTCCCTCCCCCCCCCTCCCCCCCCTCCCCTCCCCCCTCCCCCCCCCCACCCCCCCCCTCCCCCCCTCCCCCCTCCCCTCCCTCCCTCCCCCCCTCTCCCCCCCTCCCCCTCCCCCCTCCCCCCCTCCCCCCCCCCCCACCTCCTCCCCCCCCCTCTCCCCCGCCCCCCCCCCCCCCCCTCCCCCCCCCCTCCACCCTCCCCCCCCCCCTCTTCCCCCCCCTCCCCCTCCCCCTCCCCTCCCCCCCCCCTCCCCCACCCCTCCCCCTCCCCCCCCCCCCCCTCTCCCCCTCCTCTCCTCCACCCCCCCCCCTCTCCCCCCGCCCCCTCCCCACCCTCCCCCTCCCCCCCCCCCCCTCCCCCCCCCCCCCCCCCCCCCCACCCCTCCCCTCCCCCTCCTCCCCCACCCTTCCCTCCCCCCCCTCCTCCCCCCCCCCCTCCCCCCCTCCCCCCTCCCACCCTCCCCCCCCCCCCCCCCCCCCTCCCACCCCCCCCTCCCCCTCCCCCACCCCCCCCCCTCCCCCCCCTCCCCCCCCCCCCCCCCCCCCCCCCTCCCCTCCCCCCCCCTCCCCCTCCCCTCCCCTCCCCCCTCTCCCCCCCCCCTCCCACCCCGCCCCACCCCCCACCCCCCCCCCCTCCCCTCCTCACCCTCCCCCCCCTCCCCCCCCCCCTCCCCTCCCCCCCCTCTCCCCCCCCCTCTCCCCTCCCCTCCCCCCTCCCCCCCACTCCCTCCCTCCCCCCTCCTCCTCCCCTCCCCCCTCCCTCCCACCTCCCCCACCCCCCTCCCCCCCCACCCCCCCCCACCTCCCCCCCCCTCCCCCTCACCCCCCCCCCTTCCACCCCTCTCCCCCCCCTCCCCCCTCCCCCCCTCCCCCCCCCCCCCCTCCCCTCCCCCCCTCCTCCCCCCCCCCCCCCCCCCCCCCCCTCCCCCCCCCCCCACCCCCCCCCCCCCCCCCCCTCTCCCTTCCCCCCCACCCCCTCCCTCCCCCCCCCCACCCCCCCCCCTCCCTCCCCCTCCCCTCCCCCTCCCCCCTCCTCCCCTCCTCCCCCCCCCCCTCCCCCCCTCCTCCTCCCCTCCCCTCCCCCTCCCCCCCCCCCCCCCCCCCCCCTCCCACCTCCTCCCCCCCCTCCCCCCCCGCCCCCCCTCCCTCCCCTCCCCCTTCTCCCCCCCCCTCCCACCCCCCTCCCCTCCTCCCCCCCCCCCCCACCCCCCGCTCCCCTCCCCCCCTCCCCTCTCCCCTCCTCCCCACCTCCTCCCCCCCCCCTCCCCCCCTCCTCCCTCTCCCCCCCCTCCCCCCTCCCTCCTCCCCTCTCTCCCGCCCCCCCCCCCGCCCCTCCCTCCCCTCCCCACCCCCCCCCCCCCCCCCTCCCCCTCCTCCCCCCCGCCTCCCCACCCCCCCTCCCCCCCTCCTCCCCCCCCTCCCCCTCCCCCCCCCCCTCCCCCCTCCCTCCACCCCCCCCTCCCCTCTCCTCCCCCCCCTCCTCCCCCTCCCCTCCCCCCACCTCCCCCCCCCCTCCCCCCCCCACCCCCTCCCCTCCCTCCCCCCCCCCCTCCCCCCCTCCCCCTCCCCCCTCCCCCCCCCCCCTCCCCTCCCCCCCCTCCCCCCCTCCCCCTCCCTCCCCCCCTCTCCCCCCCCCCCCCCCTCCCCCTCCCCCCGCCCTCCCCCCTCCCCCCCCTCCCCTCCCCCCCCCCACCCCCCCTCCCCCCCACCCCCCCCCCCCACCCCCCCTCCCTCCACCCCCCCTCCCCCCCCCCTCCCCCACCCCCCCTCCCCCCCCCCCTCCTCCCCCCCTCCACCCCCTCCCCCTCCCCCCCCCCCTCCCCCCCTCCCCCTCTCCCCTCCCCCCCTCCCCCCCCTCCCCCTCCCACCCCCTCCCTCTCCCCCCTCCACCCCCCCCCCCCCCCCCCCCCTCCCCTCCCCCCACCCCCCCTCCCCCCCCCCCCTCCCTCCTCCCCCCCCCTCCCCCCTCCACTCCCCCCCCGCCCTCCCCCCCCTCCCCCCCCCCCCCTCCCCCCCCTCCCTCCCCCCCCCCTCCCCCCCCCCTCCCCCCCCCCCCCCCCCCCCCCCCCCCCTCCCCCCCTCCTCCCCACCCCCCGCCCCCTCCCCCCCTCCTCTCCCCCCCCCCCCCCACCCTCCTCCCCCCCCTCCCCCCCTCCCTCCCCCCCCCCTCCCCTCCTCCCCCCCCCTCCCCCCTCCCCCCCACCCCACCCCCCCCCCCCCCCCTCTCCCCCCCCCCCCCTCCCCCCCCCTCACCCCCCCCTCCCCCTCCCCCCTCCCCCCCCCCCCCCCTCCCCTCCCCCCTCTCCCCCCACCCCCCCCTCCCCCCCACCCCCCTCCCCCCCCTCTCCCTCCCCCCCCCCCCACCCCCCCCCCCCCCCCCTCCTCCCCCCCCCCTCCCCTCCCTCCCTCTCCCCCTCCCCACCCCCCCTCCCTCCCCCCCCCCCCCCCCCCCCTCCCCCTCCCCTCCCCTCCCCCTCCCCCCCTTCCCCCCTCCCCCCCCTCCCCCCCGCCCCCCCCCCCCCTCCACCTCTCCCCCCCCCCCCTCACCCCCCCCCTCCCCCCCCCCCTCCCCCCCACCCCCTCCCCCCCCCCTCCACCCCCCCTCCCCCCTCCCCTCCCCCCCCCCCCCCTCCCCACTCCCCCCCTCCCCCCCTCCCCCTCCTCCCCCCCCCTCCCCCCCCACCCCCCTCCACCCCCCACCTCCCCCCCCCCCCTCCCTCCTCCCCCCCTCCCACCCCCCCTCCCCTCCCCCTCCTCCCTCCCCACCCCCCCCCCTCCCATCCTCCTCCCTCCCCCTCCCCCCCCTCCCCCCCTCTCCCCCTCCCCCCCCCCCCTCCCCCCCTCCCCTCCCCCCCCCCCCCCGCCCCCTCCCCCACCCCTCCTCCCCCCCCCCCTCCCCTCCCCCCCCCCCTCCCCTCTCCCCCTCCCCCCCCTCCCACCCCCCCCACCCCTCCCCCCCCCCCCCCTCCACCCCCCTCCCCCCCTCCCTCCCTCCCCCCCCCCCTCCCCCCCGCCCCCCACTCCCCCCCGCCTCCTCCCCCTCCCCCCCCACCTCCCCCCTCCCCCCTCCCCCCCCCCCCTTCCCCTCCCCCCCTCCCCCCCCCTCCCCCCCCCTCCTCCCACCCCCCCCCCTCCCCTCCCCCCCTCCCCCCCCCCCCCCCCTCCCCCCCCCCCCTCCCACCTCCCCCTCCCCCCCCACCCCCTCCCCCCTCCCTCCACCCTCCCCCCTCCCCTCCCCCCACCCCCCCCCCCCCCCCCCCCCCTCCCCACCCCCCCCCCCTTCCTCCCCTCCCCCACCCCCCCTCCTCCCCCTCCCCCCCCCCTCCCTCCCCGCCCCCTCCCTCTCCCTCCCCCCCCCTCCCCCCCCCTCCTCCCCCCCTCCCTCCCCCCCCCCCCCCCCCCCCCCCCCCCCCCCCCCCTCCCCTCCTCTCCCCACCCTCCCCCCCCCCCCCCCCCCACCCCCCCCCCCCCCCCCCACCCCCCCTCCTCCCCCCCCCCCCCTCCCCCCCCCCCCCTCCCCCCCCCCCCCCCCTCCCCCCCCTCCCCCCCCCCCCTCTCCCCCCCCACCTCCCCTCCCCTCCTCCCCTCCCCGCCCCCACCCCTCCCCCCCCCTCCCCCCCTCCCCCCCACCTTCCCTCCCCCCCCCCCCTCCCCTCCACCCCCTCCTCTCCCCCCCCTCCCCCCCCCCCCTCCTCCCTCCCCCTCCCCCCCCCCCCCCCCACCTCCCCCCCACCCCCTCCCCCCCCCCCCCCCCCTCCCCCCACCCCCACCCCCCCCCCTCCCCCCCCTCCCCCCCTCTCCCCCCCCCCCTTCCCCCCCCCCCACTCTCCCCACCCCCCCCCCCCCCACCCCCCTCCCCCACCCCCCCCCCCTCTCCCCCCCCCCCCCCCTCCCCCCCCACCCCCCCTCCCCCTCTCCCCCCCCCTCCCCTCCCCCCCCCCACCCCTCCCCCTCCCCCTCCCCCCCTCTCACCACCTCCCCCCTCCCCCTCCCCCCCCCCTCCCCCCTCCCCCCACCCCCCCCCCCCCCCCCCCTCCCCCCCCTCTCCCCCCCCCTCCCTCCCCCCCCTCCCCCCCCCCCCTCCTCTCCCCCCCCCCCTCCCCCTTCCCCACCCCCCCCTCCCCCCCCCCCCCCCACCCCCCCCTCCCCCCCCCCCCACCCCCCCCCCCCTCCCTCACCCCCCCCCCCCCCCCTCCCCCCCCCCTCTCCCCCCCCTCCCCCCTCCCCCCCCTCCCTCCTCCCCCACCTCCCCCCCCTCCCCCCCTCCCCCCCCCCCCTCCCCCCTCCTCCCCCTCCCCCCCCACCTCCCCCCCCCTCCCCCCCCTCCCCCTCCCCCTCCCCTCCCCCCCCCCCCCCCTCACCCCACCCCTCCCTCCCCCCCCCCCCCCTCCCCCCCCCCCCCCCCCTCCCCCCTCCCTCCTCCCCCTCCCCCCCCCCCCCCTCCCCGCCCCCCCCCCCTCCCCCCCTCCCCCTCCCCCCTCCCCACCTCCCCCCGCCCCCCCCCTCCCCCCCCCCCCCCTCCCCCCCCTCCCCTCCCCCCCACCCCTCCCCCTCCCCCTCCCCCTCCTCCTCCCCCCCCCCTCCCCCCTCCCCACCTCCCCCCCCCTCCTCCCCCTCCCTCCCCCCCCCCCTCCCCCTCCCCTCCCCCCCTCCCTCCCCCTCCCCCCCCTCCCCCCCCCCCCCTCCCCTCCCCACCCCCCCCCCACCCCCCCCCCCCCCTCCCCTCCCCCCCCTCTCCCCCACCCCTCCCCCCCCCTCCTCCCCCCCCCCCCCTCCCCCTCCTCCCCCCCCTCCCCCCCCCCCCCTCCCCCCCCCCTCCCCCCCCCCTCCCCCCCCTTCCCCCTCCCCCCCCCCCCCCCTCCCCCCCCCCCCTCCCCCCCCTCCCCCACCCTCTCCCTCTCCCCCCCCCCCCTCCCCCCCCTCCCCCCTCCCTCCCCTCTCCCCCCCTCTCCCCCCCCCCCCCCCCCCCCTCCCCCCCCCCCCCCCCCCCCCCTCCCCCCCCCCCCCCCCCCCTCCCCCCCCCCCCCCCCCCCCTCCCCCCCTTCCCCTCCTCTCCCCCTCCCTCCCCCTCCTCACCCCCCCCTCCCCCCCTCCCCCCCCCCCTCTCCCCTCCCCCCCCCCCTCCCCCCCCCCCCCCCCCCTCTCCCCCCCCCCTCTCCCCCCCCCCCCCCCCTCCCTCCCCCCCACCCCCCCCCCCTCCCACCCCCCCCTCCCCCCTCTCCCCCCCCCCCCTCCCCCCCCACCCTCCCCCACCCTCCCCCTCCCCCCCCCCCTCCCCCCCCTCCCCCCCCTCCTCCCCCCCCCCCCCCCCCTCACCCCCCCCTCCCCTCCCCCCTCCCCCCCCCTCCCCTCTCCCCCCACCCCCCTCCCCCACCCCCCTCCCCCCCCCCCCCCCCCTCCTCCCCCCCCCCCTCCCCTCCCTCTCACCCCTCCCCCTCCCCCCCTCCCCCTCCCCCCCCTCCCCTCCACCCTCCCCCCCCCCCCTCCCCCTCCCTCCCCCCCCTCCTCCCCCCCCCCTCCCCCCCTCCCCCCCCCCTCCCCCCCCCCACTCTCCCTCCTCCCCCCCCCCCCCCCCCCCCCCCCCCCCCCCCCCACCCCCCCCCCCCCCCCCCCCCCCCCCCCCCCCTCTCCCCCCCCCACCCCCCCCCCTCCCTCCCCCACCCCCCCTCCCCCCCCCCCCCTCCCTCCCACCCTCCCCCTCCCTCCTCCCCCTCCCCCCCCCCCCCCCCCTCCCACCCTCTCCCCCCCCCCCGCCCCACCCTCTCCCCCCTCTCCCCCCCCCCCCCCCTCCTCCCACCCTCCCTCCCCCCCCTCCCCTCCCCCCCTCCCCCCCCCCCCTCCCCTCCCCCCCCCCTCCCCCGCCCCTCCCCCCCCCCCCCCCACCCTCCCCCCCCCCCTCTCCCCCCTCCCCCCCGCCTCCCCCCCCACCCCCCCCCTCCCCACTCCCCCTCCCCCCCTCCCCCCCACCCCTCCCCCCCCCCCTCCCCCACCCTCTCCCCCCCTCCCCCTCCTCCCCCCCCACCCCCCCCTCCCCTCTCCCCCCTCCCCTCCCCCTCCCCCCCCCCCTCTCCCCCCCTCCCCTCCCCCCCCCCCCCCCCTCTCCCCTCCCCCTCCTCCCCCCCCCCCTCTCCCCTCCCCTCCCCCCCCCCCCCCTCCCCCTCCCCCACCCCCCTCCCCCCCCCCCCCCCCCCTCCCCCCTCCCCCTCCCCTCCCCCCTCCCCCCTCCCCCCCCCCCCCCCCTCTCCCCCCCCCCTCCCCCTCCCCCCCCCCTCCCCCCCCCGCCCCCCCCCCCCCCCTCCCCCCCCCCCCTCCCCACCCCCCCCCTCCCCCTCCCCCCCCCCTCCCTCCCTCCCCCTTCCCCCTCCCCCCCCCTCCCTCCCCCCCCTCCCCCCCCCCCTCCCACCCCCCCCCCCCCTCTCCCCCACCCCCCCCCCTCCCCCTCCCTCCCCCCCCCCCCACCCCTCCCCTCTCCCCCCCCCTCCCCCCCCCACTCCCCCCCTCCCCCCCCTCCCCCCCCCCCTCCCCCCCTCCCCCCCCCTCCCACCCCCCTCCCTCCCCCCCCCCCCCCCTCCCCCCCCCCCCCGCCCCTCCCTCCCCCCCTCCCCCTCCCCCCCCCCCTCCCCCCCTCCCCTCACCCCTCCCCCCCCTCCCCCCCCCCGCCCCCCCCCCCCCCCCCCCCCCCCCCCCCCCTCCCCCCCTCCCCCCCCCACTCCCCCCTCCCCCCCCTCCCCCCCCCTCCCCCCCCCTCCCCCCCCCTCTCCCCCCCCCCCCCCCCCTCCCCCCCCCCCCTCCTCTCCCCCCTCCTCCCCCCCCCCTCCCCCCCTCCCCCCCCCCCCCCACCCCCCCCCCCCCCCCCCCTCCCCCCCCCCCCCCCCCTCCCCCCCACCTCCCCCCCCCCTCCCCCCCCCTCCCCCCGCCCCCCCTCCCTCCCCCCCCCTCCCCTCCCCTCCCCCCCCCCCCCCCTCCCCCCTCCCCCCCCCACCACCCCCCCTCCCCCTCCCCCCCCTCCCACCCCCCCTCTCCCCCCCTCCCCTCCTCCCTCCCCCCCCCTCCCCTCTCCCCCCCTCCCCCCCCCTCCCGCTCCCCTCTCTCCCCCACACCCCCCTCCCCCCCCTCCCCCTCCCCCCCCCTCCCCTCCCTCCCCCTCCCCCCCCCCCTTCCACCCCCTCTCCCCTCCCCCCCCCTCCCCCCCCCCCCCTCCCTCCCCTCCCTCCACCCCCCCCCCCCCCCCTCCACCCCTCCCCTCCCCCCGCCCCCCCCCCTCCCCCCCCCCCCCCCCCCCCCCTCCCCCCCCCCCCCTCCCCCCCTCCCTCCCTCCCCCACCTCCCCCCCCCTCCCCCCCCCCCCTCCCCTCCCCCCCCCTCCCACACCCCCCACCCCCCCTCCCCCCTCCCCACCCCCCCCCCCTCCCCCCCCCCCCCCCCCCCCCCCCTCCCTCCCCTCCCCCCGCCCCACCCCGCTCCCCCTCCCCACTCCCCTCCCCCCCCCTCCCTCCCCCTCCCCCCCCTCTCCCCCCCTCTCCCGCCCCCCTCCCCCCCCCCCCCACCCCCCCCCCCCCCTCCCCCCCCCCTCCCCCCCCCCCCTCTCCCCCACCCCCCCCCCCCCTCCCCCCCCCCCCCCTCCCTCCCTCCCACCCCCTCCCCTCTCTCCCCC
>JAIWJD010000026.1:54807-71913 GCA_022818045.1 Neotoxoptera formosana | reverse complement strand
AATCCGCCACCCTAAATTTGTATTTGTTCGACACGCCATTCACCAACGTGGCTCGGCCAGTTTAATTAAACCAGAGTCGTTACCACGTGCAAACATGTATAGTCACAAGTTTCCCAGTTTAATTTTATTCCTCGCACCGCGCCACAAACCGGGCTTATCACGGTTTATCACGATTTGCATTTGTTTTCCATAGACTTAGTATTTACTTCTAGACAGGCCGGGTAAAATCTTTCCACAAAAAAATAACAATTGTATTATCATTTCAAACGTGATATTATTAATTGTTATTTTTTTACATACCAACATAATATTCCTTTTTAAATTTTGAACTAAGGCCCATTTTTCTTTTTCCATTACTTCAACGTGTCGTTTCTATTTATTTGATATTTGTTAATTGTTATTAATATTGTTACCAACAAATCGTATCAGGTTTTCCAGGTTTTTGTTTTCTTTACGCGTTTCGGCTGTGGCTGGAAAATTACCTACTGCAGGAGCGAGTTGTCAGCCAGGAGGAGGCCCGCTGAACCACACTGTTCGCTGTTCGTTTAGCCAAACTGACCCTGACCAGAAACTGGCCACGAGAGGATGCAGCATGTTGAAATCGTATCGTCTTTTATGTTTTTTTGTTTTTTGTTTGTTATATTATGTTAAAATAAATCAAGTTTACACCGACTAGAGTATTATTATTATTATTATTTTTTTTTTTGTTACAGTACTATTCTACTGACTTATCCTTCAGTCATGAAGGCGTACCTTAACATTATTATTAAGGACTGAATGCAACTCACACAAACTCCATTGCAATGTATTTGCAAATCGATCCATTTTCTTATTTTCTAAAAGAACAATATTCTATACCAGGGATGGGCAACTCAAAGTAACTAGCGGGCCACTTTTAAGTACTTTAAAATCTAGCAGGCCACAGTGCATAGGAGAAAGCAAAAAAAAAAAGGTCCTTCAAATTTACAAACATTTGTATTTTATCTTTATTTATTTATACTTACAATTATTATTTAATGTGATACTTGAGGATGAGGGTTTTCAATAGACAATTTAGTAAAATCCACTTCTATTTCTGTAGTTAAAACTCTTAGTAAATGTCCCAAGGTTTCATCTGTTAAACGATTTCTTTGACGTTTTTTTTGTAATTTACAATAACTGTTTGTTTAAATCGTATTTATAATAATTATTTTTTATTTTTTATTATTATTGTAATTACAAAATACCGTCAAACCAGCGGCGGCAGCAGTGGCGTATACATATATTATATAGTTAAATGATATCTGGTATCCTTCGGTTAAGTGTAATTGTTTTCGAATTCGGTTTCGGAAACGAACGAATATGAGAAGAACGGCGAGAGGAAAATATCATCGCTTTTAAATTTTATGCAACTAATTGTGATTTTTCGGAGCTATAGGGACGACGAAAAAGGAGTTAGTTAAATATTATAATATTTTATAAACGACGACGCTCTCATGTTATTACGGTCAGGGGTGATATGTGTGTAATACCTTTGGCTTTGCGGTAGGTTATATTATTATATGATTAATGTATCCGGATGTCTAACACACACCGAGATTATCACAATACTAATAATAACATATTTTTAATTTTTTTTTTTTTATCGCCATATATTATAATATAAAAAATAAGAACCAATGCAGGTAGCTAATGAACATAATTTCAACAGAGTAGTCAGTTATAGTTGGATATAGTTTTAAACTAACTCGAGATGCAATCATAAAATAATATACAATATTATTATTATTAGACGATTCCATTTCATAAATAGGTACGTCCAATTATTATTGTATACCTACCCTTGTGTAAGTAATATTATAATATATATTAATAAAATAATTATGATATCGAGACTATACGCTTGAGTATAGTCATTCAAAAATTTTTGATTGAAAGGTGTTTTTGAGGTACCTACATGAAAAAGTTAAAAATTGAATTTAAGAATGTTTTATTTATCCGATTATTCCGTAGTTCATATCATTAAAATCACATCAAATTTTGAATTATGATGAATATCATAATTGGTCATTTAATTGATTTTTTCACAAAAAAATCTGATTTAAAGCTGTTTTTGAGGTACATGAAAAAGTTAAAAATTTAATTTAAGTATATTCTATTCAACCGATTTTTCCGTAGTTCATATCATTAAAATCACATCAAATTATGAAATATGATGAATATCAATATTGGTCATTTTATTGATATTTTCACAGATATTTGATTTTAAGGTGTTTTTGAGGTACATGAAAAAGTTAAAATTAATTTTAAGAATGTTCTATTTTTTCGATTTTTTCGTAATTCATATCATTAAAATCAAATCAAATTTTGAAATATGATGAATATCAATATTAGTCATTTAATTGATTTTTTCAATAAAATTTCTGATTTTTAGCTGTTTTTGACGTACATGAAAAAATTAAAAATTGAATTTAAGTACGTTTTATTTACCCGATTTTTCCGTAGTTCATATCCTTAAATTCACATCAAATTTTTAAATACGATGAATATCAACATTGGTCATTTAATTGATTTTTTCATAAAAATTTCTGATTTTAAGCTGTTTTTGAGGTACATGAAAAAGTTAAAAATTGATTTTAAGAATGTTCTATTTTCTCGATTTTTCCGTAGTTCAAATCATTAACAACACATCAAATTTTTAAATAAGATGAATATCAATATTGGTCATTTTATTCATATTTTCACAAAAAATTCTGATTTAAAGCTGTTTTTGAGGTACATGAAAAAGTTAAAAATTTAATTTAAGTATATTCTATTCAACCGATTTTTCCGTAGTTCATATCATTAAAATCACATCAAATTTTGAAATATGATGAATATCAATATTGGTCATTTTATTGATATTTTCACAGATATTTGATTTTAAGGTGTTTTTGAGGTACATGAAAAAGTTAAAATTAATTTTAAGAATGTTCTATTTTTTCGATTTTTTCGTAATTCATATCATTAAAATCAAATCAAATTTTGAAATATGATGAATATCAATATTGGTCATTTAATTGATTTTTTCACTAAAATTACTGATTTTAAGCTGTTTTTGAGGTACATGAAAAAATTAAAAATTGAATTTAAGAACGTTTTATTTACCCGATTTTTGCGTAGTTCATATCATTAAAATCACATCAAATTTTGAAATATGATGAATATCAAAATTAGTCATTTAATTAATGTTTTCAAATAATTTCTGATTTTAAGCTGTTTTTGAGGTACATTAAAAAGTTAAAAATTGATTTTAAGAATGTTCTATTTTCTCGATTTTTCCGTAGTTCAAATCATTAAAAACACATCAAATTTTTAAATAAGATGAATATCAATATTGGTCATTTTATTCATATTTTCACAAAAAATTCTGATTTAAAGCTGTTTTTGAGGTACATGAAAAAGTTAAAAATTTAATTTAAGTATATTCTATTCAACCGATTTTTCCGTAGTTCATATCATTAAAATCACATCAAATTTTGAAATATGATGAATATCAATATTGGTCATTTTATTGATATTTTCACAGATATTTGATTTTAAGGTGTTTTTGAGGTACATGAAAAAGTTAAAATTAATTTTAAGAATGTTCTATTTTTTCGATTTTTTCGTAATTCATATCATTAAAATCAAATCAAATTTTGAAATATGATGAATATCAATATTGGTCATTTAATTGATTTTTTCACTAAAATTACTGATTTTAAGCTGTTTTTGAGGTACATGAAAAAATTAAAAATTGAATTTAAGAACGTTTTATTTACCCGATTTTTGCGTAGTTCATATCATTAAAATCACATCAAATTTTGAAATATGATGAATATCAAAATTAGTCATTTAATTAATGTTTTCAAATAATTTCTGATTTTTAAGTTTTTTTGAGATGTGAAAAAAAGTTAAAAATTGATTTTAAGAATGTTCTATTTTCTCGATTTTTCCGTAGTTCAAATCATTAAAAACACATCAAATTTTTAAATAAGATGAATATCAATATTGGTCATTTTATTGCTATTTTCACAGAAATTTCTGATTTTAAGGTGTTTTTGAGGTACATGAAAAAGTTAAAAATTGAATTTAAGAATGTTTTATTTACCTGATTTTTCCGTAAATCATAGCATTAAAATCACATCAAATTTTGAAATATGATGAATATCAATATTGGTCATTTTATTGATATTTTCACAGAAATTTCTGATTTTAAGGTGTTTTTGAGGTACATGAGAAAGTTAAAAATTGAATTTAAGAATGTTCTATTTTTTCGATTTTTTCGTAGTTTATATCATTAAAATCAAATCAAATTTTGAAATATGATGAATATCAATATTAGTCATTTAATTGATTTTTTCAATAAAATTTCTGATTTTTAGCTGTTTTTGACGTACATGAAAAAATTAAAAATTGAATTTAAGTACGTTTTATTTACCCGATTTTTCCGTAGTTCATATCATTAAATTCACATCAAATTTTTAAATACGATGAATATCAACATTGGTCATTTAATTGATTTTTTCAAATAATTTCTGATTTTAAGCTGTTTTTGAGTTACGTGAAAAAGGTAAAAATTGAATTTAAGAATTTTATATTTACCCGATTTTTGCGTAGTTCATATCATTAAAATCACATCAAATTTTGAAATATGATGAACATCAATATTAGTCATTTAATAAATTTTTTCACAAAAATTTCTGATTTTAATCTGTTTTTGAGGTACATGAAAAAGTTAAAAATTGATTTTAAGAATGTTCTATTTTCTCGATTTTTCCGTAGTTCATATCATTAAAAACACATCAAATTTTGAAATATGATGAATATCAATATTGGTCAATTAATTAATTTTTTCATAAAAATTTCTGATTTTAAGCTGTTCTTGAGGTACATGGAAAAGTTAAAAATTGAATTTAAGAATGTTTTATTTACCCGATTTTCCGTAGTTTATATCATTAAAATCACATCAAATTTTGAAATATGATGAATATCAATATTGGTCATTTAATTGATATTTTCACAGAAATTTTTGATTTTATGCTGTTTTTGAGGAACATGAAAAAGTTAAAAATTGATTTTAAGAATGTTCTTTTTTCTCGATTTTTCCGTAGTTCAAATCATTAAAAACACATCAAATTTTGAAATATGATGAATATCAATATTGGTCATTTTATTGATATTTTCACAGATATTTGATTTTAAGGTGTTTTTAAAGTACATGAAAAAGTTGAAAATTGAATTTAAAAATGTTTTATTTACCCGATTTTTCCGTAAATCATAGCATTAAAAACACATCAAATTTTTAAATAAGATGAATATCAATATTGGTCATTTTATTGCTTATTTCACAGAAATTTCTGATTTTTAGGTGTTTTTGAGGTACATGAAAAAGTTAAAAATTGAATTTAAGAATGTTCTATTTTTTCGATTTTTCCGTAGTTCATATCATTAAAATCACATCAAATTTTGAAATATGATGAATATCAATATTGGTCAATTAATTGATTTTTTCACAAAAATTTCTGATTTTAATCTGTTTTTGAGGTACATGAAAAAGTTAAAAATTGATTTTAAGAATGTTCTATTTACCCGATTTTCCATAGTTCATATCATAAAAATCACATTATATTTTGATATATGATGAATATCAATATTGGTCATTTAATTGATTTTTTCACAAAAATTTCTGATTTTAATCTGTTTTTGAGGTACATGAAAAAGTTAAAAATTGATTTTAAGAATGTTCTATTTTCTCGATTTTTCCGTAGTTCAAATCATTAAAAACACATCAAATTTTGAAATATGATGAATATCAATATTGGTCATTTTATTGATATTTTCACAGAAATTTCTGATTTTACGGTGTTTTTGAGTTACGTGAAAAAGGTAAAAATTGAATTTAAGAATTTTATATTTACCCGATTTTTGCGTAGTTCATATCATTAAAATCACATCAAATTTTGAAATATGATGAATATCAATATTGGTCATTTAATTGATATTTTCACAGAAATTTCTGATTTTTAGGTGTTTTTGAGGTACATGAAAAAGTTAAAAATTGAATTTAAGAATGTTCTATTTTTTCGTTTTTTCCGTAGTTCATATCATTAAAATCACATCAAATTTTGAAATATGATGAATATCAATATTGGTCATTTTATTGATATTTTCACAGAAATTTCTGATTTTATGGTGTTTTTGAGGTACATGAGAAAGTTAAAAATTGAATTTAAGAATGTTCTATTTTTTCGATTTTTCCGTAGTTCATATCATAAAAATTAAATCAAATTTTGAAATATGATGAATATCGATATTAGTCATTTAATTGATTTTTTCAATAAAATTTCTGATTTTTAGCTGTTTTTGAGGTACATGAAAAAATTAAAAATTGAATTTAAGTACGTTTTATTTACCCGATTTTTCCGTAGTTCATATCATTAAATTCACATCAAATTTTGAAATATGATGAATATCAATATTGGTCATTTAATTGATTGTTTCAAAAAAATTTCTGATTTTAAGCTGTTTTTGAGTTACGTGAAAAAGGTAAAAATTGAATTTAAGAATTTTATATTTACCCGATTTTTCCGTAAATCATAGCATTAAAATCACATCAAATTTTTTAAATATGATGAATATCAACATTGGTCATTTAATTGATTTTTTCAAATAATTTCTGATTTTAAGCTGTTTTTGAGTTACGTGAAAAAGGTAAAAATTGAATTTATGAATGTTCTATTTTCTCGATTTTTCTATAGTTCAAATCATTAAAAACACATCAAATTTTCAAATAAGATGAATATCAATATTGGTCATTTTATTGCTATTTTCACAGAAATTTCTGATTTTAATCTGTTTTTGAGGTACATGAAAAAGTTAAAAATTGAATTTAAGAATGTTCTATTTTTCAATTTTTCGGTAGTTCATATCATTTAAATCACATCAAATTTTGAAATAATATGAATATCAATATTGGTCATTTTATTGTTTTTTTCACAAAAATTTCTGATTTTTAGCTGTTTTTGAGGTACATGAAAAAGTTGAAAATTAAATATGAGAATGTTCTATTTATCCGATTTTTCCGGAGTTCATATCATTAAAATCACATCAAATTTTGAAATATGATGAATATCAATATTGGTCATTTAATTGATTTTTTCACAAAAATTTCTGATTTTTAGCTGTTTTTGAGGTACATGAAAAAGTTGAAAATTAAATATGAGAATGTTCTATTTATCCGATTTTTCCGGAGTTTATATCATTAAAATCACATCAAATTTTGAAATATGATGAATATCAATATTTGTCATTTAATTGATTTTTTCACAAAAATTTCTGATTTTAATCTGTTTTTGAGGTACATGAAAAAGTTAAAAATTGATTTTAAGAATGTTCTATTTTCTCGATTTTTCCGTAGTTCAAATCATTAAAAACACATCAAATTTTTAAATAAGATGAATACCAATATTGGTCATTTTATTGATATTTTCACAGAAATTGTTGATTTTAAGCTGTTTTTGATGTACATGAAAACGTTAAAAATTGAATTTAAGAATGTTCTATTTTTTCGATTTTTCCGTAGTTCATATCATTGAAATCACATAAAATTTTGAAATATGATGAATATCAATATTAGGCGTTTAATTGATTTTTTCACAAAAATTTCTGATTTTTAGCTGTTTTTGAGGTACATGAAAACGTTAAAAATCGAATTTAAGAATGTTTTATTTACCTGATTTTTCCGTAAATCGTAGCATTAAAATCACATCAAATTTTGAAATATGATGAATATCAATATTGGTCATTTAATTGATTTTTTCACAAAAATTTCTGATTTTAATCTGTTTTTGAGGTACATGAAAAAGTTAAAAATTGAATTTAAGAATGTTCTATTTTCTCGATTTTTCTATAGTTCAAATCATTAAAAACACATCAAATTTTCAAATAAGATGAATATCAATATTGGTCATTTTATTGCTATTTTCACAGAAATTTCTGATTTTAAGGTGTTTTTGAGGTACATGAAAAAGTTAAAAATTGAATTTAAGAATGTTCTATTTACCTGATTTTTCCGTAGTTCATATCATTAAAATCACATCAAATTTTGAAATATGATGAATATCAATATTTGTCATTTAATTGATTTTTTCACAGAAATTGTTGATTTTAAGCTGTTTTTGATGTACATGAAAACGTTAAAAATTAAATTTGAGAATGTTCTATTTTCTCGATATTTCCGTAGTTCATATCATTAAATACACATCAAATTTTGAAATAAGATGAATATCGATATTGGTCATTTAATTGATTGTTTCAAAAAATTTCTGATTTTAAGATGTTTTTAAAGTACATGAAAACGTTAAAAATTGAATTTAAGAATGTTCTATTTTTTCGATTTTTCCGTAGTTCATATCATTGAAATCACATCAAATTTTGAAATATGATGAATATCAATATTGGTCGTTTTATTGATTTTTTCACAAAAATTTCTGATTTTTAGCTGTTTTTGAGGTACATGAAAACGTTAAAAATCGAATTTAAGAATGTTTTATTTACCTGATTTTTCCGTAAATCGTAGCATTAAAATCACATCAAATTTTGAAATATGATGAATATCAATATTGGTCATTTAATTGATTTTTTCACAAAAATTTCTGATTTTAATCTGTTTTTGAGGTACATGAAAAAGTTAAAAATTGATTTTAAGAATGTTCTATTTTCTCGATTTTTCTATAGTTCAAATCATTAAAAACACATCAAATTTTCAAATAAGATGAATATCAATATTGGTCATTTTATTGCTATTTTCACAGAAATTTCTGATTTTAATCTGTTTTTGAGGTACATGAAAAAGTTAAAAATTAAATTTGAGAATGTTCTATTTACTCGATTTTTCCGTAGTTCATATTCATAAAAATTTTTTTCCAAAATCAAAAATTTGATTGAAAATAATTGAGTATTTTTCAAAAAAATTTCTGATTTTTAGCTGTTTTTGAGGTACATGAAAAAGTTAAAAATTGAATTTAAGAATGTTCTATTTTTTCGATTTTTCCGTAGTTCATATCATTAAAATCACATCAAATTTTGAAATAATATGAATATCAATATTGGTCATTTTATTGTTTTTTTCACAAAAATTTCTGATTTTTAGCTGTTTTTGAGGTACATGAAAAAGTTAAAAATTGAATTTAAGAATGTTCTTTTTTTTCGATTTTTCCGTAGTTCATATCATTAAAATCACATCAAATTTTGAAATATGATGAATATCAATATTGGTCAATTTATTGATATTTTCACAGAAATTTCTGATTTTAAGCTGTTTTTGAGGTACATGAAAAAGTTAAAAATTGAATTTAAGAATGTTCTATTTACCCGATTTTTCCGTAGTTCATATCATTAAAATCACATCAAATTTTGAAATATGATGAATATCAATATTGGTCATTTAATTGATTTTTTCACAAAAATTTCTGATTTTAATCTGTTTTTGAGGTACATGAAAAAGTTAAAAATTGATTTTAAGAATGTTCTATTTTTTCGATTTTTCCGTAGTTCATATCATTAAAATCACATCAAATTTTGAAATATGATGAATATCAATATTGGTCATTTAATTGATTTTTTCAATAAAATTTCTGATTTTTAGCTGTTTTTGAGGTACATGAAAACCTTAAAAATTGAATTTAAGAATGTTTTATTTACCTGATTTTTCCGTAAATCATAGCATTAAAATCACATCAAATTTTGAAATATGATGAATATCAATATTGGTCATTTTATTGCTATTTTCACAGAAATTTCTGATTTTAAGGTGTTTTTGAGGTACATGAAAAAGTTAAAAATTGAATTTAAGAATGTTCTATTTTTTCGATTTTTCCGTAGTTCATATCATTAAAATCACATCAAATTTTGAAATATGATGAATATCAATATTGGTCATTTAATTGATTTTTTCAATAAAATTTCTGATTTTTAGCTGTTTTTGAGGTACATGAAAACCTTAAAAATTGAATTTAAGAATGTTCTTTTTTTTCGATTTTTCCGTAGTTCATATCATTAAAATCACATCAAATTTTGAAATATGATGAATATCAATATTTGTCATTTAATTGATTTTTTCACAAAAATTTCTGTATTTAATCTGTTTTTGAGGTACATGAAAACCTTAAAAATTGAATTTAAGAATGTTTTATTTACCTGATTTTTCCGTAAATCATAGCATTAAAATCACATCAAATTTTGAAATATGATGAATATCAATATTGGTCATTTAATTGATTTTTTCACAAAAATTTCTGATTTTAATCTGTTTTTGAGGTACATGAAAAAGTTAAAAATTGAATTTAAGAATGTTCTATTTTCTCGATTTTTCTATAGTTCAAATCATTAAAAACACATCAAATTTTCAAATAAGATGAATATCAATATTGGTCATTTTATTGCTATTTTCACAGAAATTTCTGATTTTAAGGTGTTTTTGAGGTACATGAAAAAGTTAAAAATTGAATTTAAGAATGTTCTATTTTTCAATTTTTCGGTAGTTCATATCATTAAAATAACATCAAATTTTGAAATATGATGAATATCAATATTGGTCATTTTATTGATTTTTTCACAAAAATTTCTGATTTTTAGCTGTTTTTGAGGTACATGAAAAAGTTAAAAATTGAATTTAAGAATGTTCTATTTTCTCGATTTTTCCGTAGTTCATATCATTAAATACACATCAAATTTTGAAATAAGATGAATATCGATATTGGTCATTTAATTGATTTTTTCAATAAAATTTCTGATTTTTAGCTGTTTTTGAGGTACATGAAAACCTTAAAAATTGAATTTAAGAATGTTCTTTTTTTTCGATTTTTCCGTAGTTCATATCATTAAAATCACATCAAATTTTGAAATATGATGAATATCAATATTGGTCATTTAATTGATTTTTTCACAAAAATTTCTGATTTTTAGCTGTTTTTGAGGTACATGAAAAAGTTAAAAATTGAATTTAAGAATGTTTTATTTACCTGATTTTTCCGTAAATCATAGCATTAAAATCACATCAAATTTTGAAATATGATGAATATCAATATTGGTCATTTAATTGATTGTTTCAAAAAAATTTCTGATTTTAAGTTGTTTTTGAGGTACATGAAAAAATTAAAAATTGAATTTAAGAATGTTCTATTTTCTCGATTTTTCCGTAGTTCAAATCATTAAAAACACATCAAATTTTGAAATATGATGAATATCAATATTGGTCATTTATTTGATTGTTTCAAAAAATTTTCTGATTTTAAGGTGTTTTAAAGTTGTACATGAAAACGATAAATTTGAATTTAAAGAATGTTCTATTTTCTCGATTTTTTTCCGTAGTTATAATCATTAAATCACACAAATTTTTGATAAATATGAATATCAATATTGGTCATTTTATTGATTTTTTCACAAAAATTTCTGATTTTAATCTGTTTTTGAGGTACATGAAAAAGTTAAAAATTGAATTTAAGAATGTTCTATTTTTCAATTTTTCGGTAGTTCATATCATTTAAATCACATCAAATTTTGAAATAATATGAATATCAATATTGGTCATTTTATTGTTTTTTTCACAAAAATTTCTGATTTTTAGCTGTTTTTGAGGTATATGAAAAAGTTGAAAATTAAATATGAGAATGTTCTATTTATCCGATTTTTCCGGAGTTCATATCATTAAAATCACATCATTTTTTGAAATATGATGAATATCAATATTGGTCATTTAATTGATTTTTTGACAAAAATTTCTGATTTTAATCTGTTTTTGAGGTACATGAAAAAGTTAAAAATTAAATTTATGAATGTTTTATTTACCTGATTTTTCCATAAATCGTAGTATTAAAATCACATCAAATTTCGAAATATGATGAATATCAATATTGGTCATTTAATTGATTTTTTCACAGAAATTTCTGATTTTAAGGTGTTTTTGAGGTACATGAAACCATAAAAAAATTAAAATTTATATTAGAATGTTCTTTTTTTTCGATTTTTCCGTAGTTTATATCATTAAAATCACATCAAATTTTGAAATATGATGAATATCAATATTGGTCATTTAATTGATTTTTTCACAAATAAAATTTCTGATTTTTAGGTGTTTTTGAGGTACATGAAAAAGTTAAAAATTGAATTTAAGAATGTTTTATTTACCTGATTTTTCCGTAAATCATAGCATTAAAATCACATCAAATTTTGAAATATGATGAATATCAATATTGGTCATTTAATTGATTTTTTCACAAAAATTTCTGATTTTAAGCTGTTTTTGAGGTACATGAAAACGTTAAAAATCGAATTTAAGAATGTTCTATTTTTCGATTTTTCGGTAGTTCATATCATTAAAATCACATCAAATTTTGAAATAATATGAATATCAATATTGGTCATTTTATTGTTTTTTTCACTAAAATTTTTGACTTTAAGCTGTTTTTGAGGTACATGAAAACGTTAAAAATCGAATTTAAGAATGTTCTATTTATCCGATTTTTCCGGAGTTCATATCATTAAAATCACATCAAATTTCGAAATATGATGAATATCAATATTGGTCATTTAATTGATTTTTTCACAAAAATTTCTGATTTTAATCTGTTTTTGAGGTACATGAAAAAGTTAAAAATTGATTTTAAGAATGTTCTATTTTCTCGATTTTTCCGTAGTTCATATCATTAAAATCACATCAAATTTTGAAATATGATGAATATTAATATTGGTCAATTTATTGATATTTTCACAGAAATTGTTGATTTTAAGCTGTTTTTGATGTACATGAAAACGTTAAAAATTAAATTTGAGAATGTTCTTTTTTTTCGATTTTTCCGTAGTTCATATCATTAAAAACACATCAAATTTTGAAATATGATGAATATCAATATTAGTCATTTAATTGATTTTTTCATAAAAATTTCTGATTTTAAGCTGTTTTTGAGGTACATGTAAAAGTTAAAAATTGAAATTAAGAATGTTCTATTTACCTGATTTTTACGTAGTTCATATCATTAAAATCACATCAAATTTTTAAATATGATGAATATCAATATTGGTCATTTAATTGATTTTTTCTCAAAAATTTCTGATTTTAAGCTGTTTTTGAGGTACATGAAAAATTTTAAAATTGAATTTAAGAATGTTCTATTTACCTGATCTTTCCGTATCGTAAATCATTAAAAATCACATCAAATTTTGAATTATCAATAATCTCAATATAGGTCATTAAATTATTTATTTTCAAAAAAATTTCTGATTTTAAAGCTGTTTTTTGAGGTACATAAAAAGGGTTTAAAAAAATTGAATTTAAGAATGTTCTATTTTTTCGATTTTTCCGTAGTTCATATCATTGAAATCACATCAAATTTTGAAATATTAATGAATATCAATATTGGGATTCATTGATTGCTATTTTCCACAAAAATTTCTGATTTTTATCTTTTTTTAAAGGTAAATGAAAACGATAAAAAATTAAATTTGAGAAGGGTTTTCTATTTTTCCGATTTTTTCCGTAGTTCATATATACATTAAAATCACATCAAAATTTTGAAATATATTTAGAATAGCAATTATTTGGGCCCATTTTATTTGAGTTTTTTTCATAAAAATTTCTGATTTTACAGTCAGCTGTTTTGTGAAGGAGGTACATGAAAAAGTTAAAAATTTAAATTTTTTTGGGTGGGGGAAAAAATTAAGGAAACTGTTTCTATTTCCGATTTTTCCGTAGGTTCAAATCATTAACAATCACATCAAATTTTTTAAATATGATGAATATCAAATTTGGTCATTTGATATTGATTTTTTCAGCAGAAATTTCTGATTTTTAAGGTGTTTTTGAGTACAGAAAAGTTAAAAATTAAATTGGGAATTTAAGAAAGTTCTTTTTGTTCGATTTTTCCGTAGTTTTCATATCATTAAATAAACACATAAAATTTTTGAAATAAGATAATATTTCCCAAATTATTGGTGTCATTTAATTTGGATATTTTCAACAAAAATTGTTTGATTTTTGTCTGGAGTTTTTTGATGTACTGTAAAAACGTTAAAAAATTGAATTTAAGAATGTTTCTATTTTTTTCGATTGTTATTCCGTAGTTCATATCATTAGAAATCACATAAAATTTTGAAATATGATGAATACCCAATATTTAGGTCGTTTAATTGATTTATTTTCATCACAAAAATTTCTGATTTTTAGCTGTTTTTTGAGGTAACATAAAAACGTTAAAAATTGAATTTAATGAATGTTTTATTTACAGCCTATTTTTTCCAATAAATCGTAGCATTAAAAATCACATCACCAAATTTTGAAATATGTATGAATATCACTATTGGGCGTTTAATTGATTTGTTTCACAAAAATTTAACTGATTTTAATGCTGTTTTTAGAGGTACATGAGATGTTAAAAATCGTAAATTTTAATAATGTTCTATTTTACCTCGAATTTTCCGTAAAGTTTCAAAGCATTAAATAAACACATCAAATTTTTGAAATAATATGATGAATATCAATATTGGTCATTTTATTGACTTTTTTTTCACAAAAATTTTTGATTTTAAGAATGTTTTGAGGTACATGAAAAACTACTTAAAAATTTCAAATTTAAGAATGTTTCTATTTACCATGATTTTTTCCGTAGTAAATCATAGCATTAAAAAATCACAACAAATTTTTAAAATATGATGAGATCCCAATATTTGTCATTTAATTGATTTCTTCACAAAAATTTCTGATTTTAATCTGTTTGTTGAGGTTTTACATGAAAAAGTTAAAAATTGAATTTAAGAACTTTTTCTATTTACTGATTTGTCCGTAGTTAAAATCATTATTAAAATCACATCAAATTTTGAAATATTATATGAATATTATTATATATTGGTACAATATATGATATTTTCCACAGGAAAATTGTTTGATTTTAAGCTGTTTTATGCATGTACATTAAAAAACGTTAAAAATTGAATTTAAGAACTGGTTCTATTTTCCTCGATTTTTCCGGAGTATTCATATCAGTGAAATACACATCAAATTTTAAATTAAGATGAGAAATATCGATATTAGGTCATTTCATTGATTGTTTTTTCACAAAAATTTCTGATTTTTAGTGCTGTTTTTTTGAAGTACGATAAAAACGGTTAAAAAATTCGAATTTAATGAATGTGTATTTATTTACCCTGATTTTTCCCGATAAATCATAGCATTAAAATCACATCAAATTTGAAAATATGATGTAATATCAATATTGGTCGTTTTAATTTATTTTTTTCACCAAAATAGTTCTGATTGAATTTAATCTGTTTTTGAGGTACATGAAAAAAGTTTAAAAAATTGAATATAAAATGTCTATTTTCTCTCCGATTTTTCCGTATAGTTCAAAATCGATAAATACACATCAAATTTTGGAAATAAGTGATGAATAATCGATATTGGTCATTTAATTTGCTATTTCACAGAAATTTCTGATTTCAAGGTGTTTTTGACCGGTTTTTTACATAAAAAGTTTTAAAAATTAATTTTTAAAAAAAAATTAAAAAAGTTCTGTTTTTGTTTCGATTTTTCCGGTATTTCATATCATTAAAATCACATTAAATTTTGAAAATATGATGAAAATTTATTATTGGTCAATTTTTATTGATATTTTTCGACACAAATTGTTGATTTTAAGCAGTTTTTTGGATGTACATAAAAACGTTAAAAAATGAATTTAAAATGATACAGATTTTTTTTACCCGTGATTTTTCCGGTAGAAAAATTCATCAATCAAATTTGTAAATCACAATAAAATTGTTGAAATATGAATGAAATATCTATATTAGGCCCATTTAATTGATTTTTTTTCCAATAAAATTTTTCTGATTTTAAGTTTTTTTTTTTTTTTTTTTTTTTTTTTTTTTTTTTTTTTTTTTTTTTTTTTTTTTTTGGTGTTGTTGAGGTACCATGAAAAAAGTTAAAAAGTGAAATTTAAGAATGTTCCTATTTGGTTCGTTTTTTTTCGTATTTCATAATCATTTGAAATAACATCAAATTTTGAAATTATGATGAATATCAATTATTGGTACTTTGTATTGATTTTTTTCAACAAAAATTTCAGATTTTAAGCTGTTTTTTGAGGGTACATGAAAATACTTTATTAAAAATTTGGAATGTAAGAATGTTCTAGTTACCCGATTGTTCCGTTAAGTTCATATCAATAAAAATTTCACAAATCAAATTTTGAAATATGATGAATAATCAATATTGGTCAATTAATCTTGATTTTTCACAAAAATTTTTGTTTTTAAATTTGTTTTTGAGGTACATAAAAAAATTTTAAAAATTGTTTTTAAAGGGAAGGGTTCTTTTTTTTTCGTTTTTCCCGGGATTTTCTTTATCTTTAAAAATTCAAAATAAAATTTTGAATTTATGAAGAATATAAAATTTTTGGTAAATTTTATTGTATTTTCACAAAAATTTTGTTTTTAAAGGGGTTTTTTTAGGTACATAAAAAACTTTAAAAAATTAAAATTTTAAAAAATGTTCTATTTTTTTGATTTTTTAGTATTTCATATCATTGAAATCCCATAAAATTTTTGGGAAAAAGGGTTTTATCAAATTGGTATTTAATTGTTTTTTTTCAAAAAATTTCTAAATTTTTTAGCTGTTTTTGGGGGGTTTTTTAAAAAAAGTTAAAAATTGTTTTTTAAGAATTTTTCTATTTTTCGTTTTTTTCTATAGTTAAAATCTTTAAAAAACACATAAAAATTTCAAATAAGATGAAAAATCAATATTGGTCATTTTATTGTTTTTTTCACAAAAATTTTTGACTTTAAGCTGTTTTTGAGGTACATGAAAACGTTAAAAATTGAATTTAAGAATGTTTTATTTACCTGATTTTTCCGTAAATCATAGCATTAAAATCACATCAAATTATGAATTATGATAAATATCAATATTGGTCAATTTATTAAATTTTTTACAAAAATTTTGTTTTTTAATCTGTTTTTGAGGTACATGAAAAATTTTAAAAAATTTAAAATTTTGAGAATGTTTATTCCCCCTTTTTTTCCGTAGTTCATATCTTTAAAAAACACATAAATTTT
>JAIWJD010000026.1:40020-54707 GCA_022818045.1 Neotoxoptera formosana | reverse complement strand
TGAATATTAAAAAACCAAAAACAAATTTTTAATATGATGAATCTCAATATTGGTCATTAAATTGATTTTTTCACAAAAATTTTTGATTTTAACCTGTTTTTGAGGTAAATGAAAAAGTTTAATATTGAATTTAAGAATGTTCTAATTACCCGATTTTTCCGTAACTTATATCATTAAAACCACAACAAATTTTTAAATATGATGAATCTCAATATTGGTCATTATATTGATTTTTTCACAAAAATTTTTGATTTTAAGCTGTTTTTGAGGTACATGAAAAAGTTAAAAATTGAATTTAAGAATGTTCTTTTTACTCGATTTTTCCGTAACTTATATCATTAAAAACACATCAACTTTTGAAATATGATGAATCTAAATATTGGTCATTATATTGATTTATCCACAAAAATTTTTGATTTTAAGCGGTTTTTGAGGTACAAGAAAAAGTGAAAAATTGAATTTATGAATGTTCTTTTTACTCGATTTTTTAGTAACTCATATCATTAAAACCACAACAAATTTTTAAATATGATGAATCTCAATATTGGTCATTAAATTAAATTTTTCACAAAAATTTTAGATTTTTAGCTGTTTTTGAGGTACATGAAAAAGTTATAAATTAAATTTAAGAATGTTTTATTCACCCGATTTTTCCGTAGTACATATCATTAAAATCACATCAACTTTTGAATTTTGATGAATCTCAATATTGGTCATTAAATTGATTTTTTCAAAATTTTTGATTTTAAGATGTTTTTGAGGTACATGAAAAAGTTAAAATTTGAATTTAAGAATGTTCTTTTTACTCGATTTTTTCGTAACTTGTATTATGTATACCACAACAAAACTTAAATATGGTGAATCTCAATATTGGTCATTAAATTGATTTTTTCACAAAAATTTTTGATTTTAAGCTGTTTTTGAGGTACATGAAAAAGTTTAAATTAGAATTTAAGAATGTTCTTTTTACCCGATTTTTCCGTAACTTATATCATTAAAACCACATCAAATTTTGAAATATGATGAATCTGAATATTGGTCATTATATTGATTTATCCACAAAAATTTTTGATTTTAAGCTGTTTTTGAGGTACATGAAAAAGATTAAAATTGAATTTAAGAATGTTCTTTTTACTCGATTTTTTAGTAACTCATATCATTAAAACCACAACAAATTTTTAAATATGATGAATCTCAATATTGGTCATTAAATTGATTTTTTAATAAAAATTTTTGATTTTAAGCTGTTTTTGAGGTACATGAAAAAGATAAAAATTGAATTTAAGAATTTTCTTTTTACTCGATTTTTTTCGTAACTTATATCATTAAAACCAGGACAAATTTTTAAATATGATGAATCTCAATATTGGTCATTAAATTGATTTTTCCACAAAAATTTTTGATTTTAAGCTGTTTTTGAGGTACATGAAAAAGATATAATTAGAATTTAATAATGTTCATATTACTCTATTTTTTCTTAACTCGTATTATTTAAACCACAACAATATTTTAAATATGATGAATCTCAATATTGGTCATTAAATTGATTTTTTAACAAAAATTTTTGATTTTAAGCTGTTTTTGAGGTACATGAAAAGTTTAAAATTGAATTTAAGTATGTTCTTTTTACCGATTTTTCCGTAACTCATATCATTTAAACCACAACCAAATTTTTAAATAGTGAATCTCAATATTGGTCATTATATTGATTTTTTTACAAAAATTTTTGATTTAAGCGGTTTTTTGAGGTAGATGAAAAAGTGAAAAATTGAATTTATGAATGTTCTTTTTACTCGAAATTTTCGTAACTCATATCATTAAAACAACACCAAATTTTAAAATATGATGAATCACATTATTGGTCATTAAATTGATTTTTTCACAAAAATTTTTGATTTTAAGCTGTTTTTGAGGTACAAGAAAAAGATAAAAATTGGAATTTAAGAATGTTCTTTTTACTCGATTTTTTAGTAACATTATCATTAAAACCACAAACAATTTTTAAATGTGTTTAATTTCAATATTGGTCATTTAATTGATTTTTTCACAAAAATTTTTGATTTTAAGCTGTTTTTGAGGTACATGAAAAATTTTAAAATTGAATTTAAGAATGTTCGTTTTACTCGATTTTTTCTTAACTCGTATTATTGAAACCACATTAAATTTTGAAATATGATGAATTTCAATATTGGTCATTAAATTGATTTTTTCACAAAAATTTTTGATTTTAAGCTGTTTTTGAGGTACATGAAAAAGTTAAAAATTAAATTTAAGAATGTTCGTTTTACTCGATTTCTTAGTAACTCATTAAAAACCACATCAAAATTTTTAAATATTGAATCTCAATATTGGTCCATTTAAATTGATTTTTTCAAAAATTTTTTGATTTTAAGCTGTTTTTGAGGTACATGAAAAAGTTAAAATTTGAATTTAAGAATGTTCTTTTTACTCGATTTTTCGTAACTTATTATTAAAAACACATCAAATTTAAATATGGGAATTCAATATGGTCATTAATTGATTTTTTCCAAAAAATTTTGATTTTAAGCTGTTTTTGAGGTACATGAAAAGGTTAAATATTGAATTTAAGAATGTTCCATTTACTCGATTTTTCCATATCATTAAAACCACAACAAATTTTTAAATATGATGAATCTCAATATTGGTCATTAAATTTTTTTCACAAAAATTTTTGATTTTAAGATGTTTTTGAGGTAAAGAAAAATTTTAAAATAATTTTAAAGAATTTCTTTTTACTCGATTTTTCCGTAACTCATATCATTAAAACCACATCAAATTTTTAAATCTGTTGAATTTCAATATTGGTCATTTACTTTGATTTTTTCACAAAAAATTTTGATTTTAAGCTGTTTTTGAGGTACATGAAAAAGTTAAAAATTGAATTTAAGAATGTTCTATTTACTCGATTTTTCCGTAACTTATATCATTAAAACCACAACAAATTTTTAAATATGATGAATCTCAATATTAGTCATTAAATTGATTTTTGAACAAAAATTTTTGATTTTAAGCTGTTTTTGAGGTACATGAAAAAGTTTAAATTTGAATTTAAGAATGTTCTTTTTACTCGATTTTTTCGTAACTCATATCATTAAAACCACATACAATTTTTAAATGTGTTTAATTTCAATATTGGTCATTAAATTGTATTTTTTAAAAATTTTTGATTTTAAGCTGTTTTTGAGGTACATGAAAAAGTTTAAAATTGAATTTAAAAATATTCTATTTACTCGATTTTTCCGTACCGCATATCATTATAACCACAACAAATTTTGTTATGTGATAAATCTCAATATAGGTCATTTTATTGATTTTTCACAAAAATTTTTGATTTTAAGCTGTTTTTGAGGTACATGAAGAAGTTAAAAATTGAATTTAAGAATGTTCTATTTACTCGATTTTTCCGTTATCATTATTAAAAACCACAACAATATTTTAAATATGATGAATCTCAATATTGGTCATTATATTGATTTTTTCACAATATTTTGTGATGTTAAGCTGTTCTTGAGGTACATGGAAAAGTTAAAAATTGAATTTAAGAATGTTTTTATTACTCGATTTTTTCTTAACTCTTTATCATTAAACCACAACAAATTTTAAAATATGATGAATCTCAATATTGGTCATTAAATTGATTTTTCCACAAAAATTTTTGATTTTAAGCTGTTTTTGAGGTACAAGAAAAAGATAAAAATTGAATTTATGAATGTTCTTTTTACTCGATTTTTTAGTAACTCATATCATTAAAACCACAACAAATTTTTAAATATGATGAATCTCAATATTGGTCATTAAATTGATTTTTTCACAAAAATTTTTGATTTTAAGCTGTTTTTGAGGTACATGAAAAAGATTAAAATTGAATTTAAGAATGTTCGTTTTACTCGATTTTTTCTTAACTCATATCATTAAAATCACATCAAATTTTGAAATATGATGAATCTCAATATTGGTCATTAAATTGATTTTTTCACAAAAATTTTTGATTTTAAGCTGTTTTTGAGGTACAAGAAAAAGATAAAAATTGAATTTATGAATGTTCTTTTTACTCGATTTTTTAGTAACTCATATCATTAAAACCACAACAAATTTTTAAATATGATGAATCTCAATATTGGTCATTATATTGATTTTTTCACAAAAATTATTGATTTTAAGCTGTTTTTGAGGTACATGAAAAAGATTAAAATTGAATTTAAGAATGTTCGTTTTACTCGATTTTTTCTTAACTCATATCATTAAAATCACATCAAATTTTTAAATATGATGAATCTCAATATTGGTCATTAAATTGATTTTTTCACAAAAATTTTTGATTTTAAGCTGTTTTTGAGGTACAAGAAAAAGATAAAAATTGAATTTATGAATGTTATTTTACTCGATTTTTTAGTAACTCATATCATTAAAACCACAACAAATTTTTAAATATGATGAATCTCAATATTGGTCATTAAATTGATTTTTTCACAAAAATTTTTGATTTTAAGCTGTTTTTGAGGTACATGAAAAAGTTAAAATTTGAATTTAAGAATGTTCTTTTTACTCGATTTTTCCGTAACTCATATCATTAAAACCACAACAAATTTTTAAATATGATGAATCTCAATATTAGTCATTAAATTGATTTTTTAATAAAAATTTTTGATTTTAAGCTGTTTTTGAGGTACATGAAAAAGTTAAAATTGAATTTAAGAATGTTCTAATTACCCGATTTTTCCGTAATTATCATTAAAACCACATACAATTTTTAAATGTGTTTAATTTCAATATTGGACATTAAATTGTATTTTTTAAAAATTTTTGATTTTAAGCTGTTTTTGAGGTACATGAAAAAGTTAAAATTGAATTTAAGAATGTTCTTTTTACTCGATTCTTCCGTAACTCATATCATTAAAACCACATCAAATTTTTAGATGTGTTTAATTTCAATATTGGTCTTTAAATTGATTTTTTCACAAAATTTTTTTATTTTAAGCTGTTTTTGAGGTACATGAAAAAGTTTAAATTTGAATTTATGAATGTTCTTTTTACTCGAAATTTTCGTAACTCATATCATTAAAACAACACCAAATTTTAAAATATGATGAATCACATTATTGGTCATTAAATTGATTTTTCCACAAAAATTTTTGATTTTAAGCTGTTTTTGAGGTACATGAAAAAGATAAAAATTGAATTTAAGAAATGTTCTTTTTACCCGATTTTTTAGTAAACTTCATATTCATTATATCCACAACAATTTTTAAATATGATGAATCTCAATATTGGTCATTAAATTGAATTTTTTCACAAAATTTTTGATTTTAAGCTGTTTTTGAGGTAAATGAAAAAGTTTAAATTTAAATTTAAGAATGTTCGTTTTCCCTTCGATTTTTTGAAATTTATATCATTAAGAACCACAACAAATTTTTAAATATGATGAATCTCAATATTGGCCATTAAATTGATTTTTTCACAAAATTTTTTTATTTTAAGCTGTTTTTGAGTACATGAAAAAAGTTAAAATTGAATTAAGAATGTTCTTTTTACTCGATTTTTCCGTAACTCATATAATTAAAAACACATCAAATTTTTAAATATGTGAATCTCAATATTGGTCATTAAATTGAATTTTTAACAAAAATTTTTGATTTTAAGCTGTTTTTGAGGTACATGAAAAAGTTAAAATTTGAATTTAAGAATGTTCTTTTTACTCGATTCTTCCGTAACTCATATCATTAAAATCACATTAAATTTTAAATAAATTAATCTAATATTGGGTTTAATTAATTGTTTTTTTCACAAAAATTTTTTTTAAGTGTTTTTGGGTAATGAAAAAGTTTTAAAAATGAATTTTTGAATGTTCTAATTACCCCGATTTTTCTGTACTTTTTTAAACCACATACAATTTTTAAATTTTTTAAATTTCTCAAATATTGGTCATTTTAAAAATTGTTTTTAAAAAACATTTTTTTTGATTTTTAAGCTGTTTTTGAGGTACAAAAAAATTTTAATATTTGAATTTTTAAGAATGTTCGTTTACCCGATTTTTTCTTAACTCGTATTATTAAAACCACATCAAATTTTAAAATATGATGAATGTCAATATTGGTCATTATATTGATTTTTTAACAAAAATTTTTGATTTTAAGCTGTTTTTGAGGTACATGAAAAAATTAAAAATTGAATTTAAGAATGTTCGTTTTACTCGATTTTTTCTTAACTCGTATTATTTATACCACAACAAAACTTAAATATGATGAATCTCAATATTGGTCATTTTCTTCAAGTTTTCACAAAAATTTTTGATTTTAAGCTGTTTTTGAGGTACATGAAAAATTTAAAAATTAAATTTAAGAATGTTCTATTTACTCGATTTTTTGCGTAGTTCATATCATTAAACTCACAACATATTTTGTTTTGTGATGAATCTCAATATTGTTCATTTTATTGATTTTTTCACAAAAATTTTTGATTTTAAGCGGTTTTTGAGGTACAAGAAAAAGTGAAAAATTGAATTTATGAATGTTCTTTTTACTCGATTTTTTAGTAACTCATATCATTAAAACCACAACAATTTTTATATGTGTTTAATTTCAATATTGGACATTAATTTGTATTTTTTAAAAAAATTTTTTGATTTTAAGCTGTTTTTGAGGAAATTTGGAAAAAGTTTAAAATTTGAATTTAGAAAGTTCTTTTTACTCGTTTTTTTCCGTAACTATATCATTAAGAAACCACCTTCAAATTTTTTAATATGGAATCTTCAATATTGGGTTACATTTATATTGGATTTATCCACAAAAATTTTTGATTTTAAGCTGTTTTTGAGGTACATGAAAAAGTTTAAAATTGAATTTAAGAATGTTCGTTTGACTCGATTTTTTCTTAACTCGTATTCTTTAAACCACAACAATATTTTTAAATATTATGAATATCAATATTGGTCATTATATTGATTTTTTCACAAAAATTTTTGATTTTAAGCTGTTTTTGAGGTACATGAAAACGTTAAAAATTGAATTTATGAATGTTCTAAATACTCGATTTTTTAGGTTAATCATATCATTAAAAACCACAACAAATTTTTTTAAATAGTGATGAATCTCAATATTGTTCATATATTGATTTCTTTACAAAAATTTTTTTTTTTTAGCTGTTTTTGAGGTACATGAAAAAGTTAAAAAATTGAATTTAAGAACGTTCTATTTTAAACCCGATTTTTCCGTAACTTGTTTTATGTAAACCACACCAAAATTTAAATATGATGAACATCAATATTGGTCTTTAAATTGAATTTTTCAAAAAATTTTTTTGATTTTAAAGCTGTTTTTGAGTAAACATGAAAAAGTTTAAAATTGAAATTTAATGAATGTACTTTTTTACTCGATTTTTTAGTTATATCTTTATTAAAACCCAAACATCAAATTTTTTAAATATAATGAATTTCAATATTGGTCATTATATTGATTTACCACAACAAAAATTTTTTTTTTAAAGCGGTTTTTGAGGTAGATAAAAGTTAAAATTTGAATTTAAGAATGTTCTTTTTACCGATTTTTTAGGAGTTCATATCATCTTGAAACCATCAAATTTTTTAAAATTAATTAATCTCAATATTGGTCATTAAAATTGATTTTTTCACACAAACATTTTATTTTTAAGGCTGTTTTGAGGTACATGAAAAAGTTTAAAAATTTTGAATTTAAAATGTTCTTTTATCGATTTTTTTTACAAATATATCATTAAAAACCACATAAGTTTTTTAAATATGATGAATCTCAATATTGGTCATTAAATTGATTTTTTTCACAAAAAATTTTTTGATTTTAAGCTGTTTTTGAGGTACATGAAAAAAAGATATAAAATTGAATTTAAGATATGTTCGTTTTAACACGATTTTTTCTTAACGTTTCATTTCATTATTCATTTCAAAATCGCATAAATTTGAAAATATGAATGTAATCTCAATATTGGTCGTTTATATTTTATTTGTTTTCAACAAAAATTTTTGATTTTAAAGCTGTTTTTGAAGGGTACATTGAAAAAGTTTAAAATTAAATTGAATTAAGAATGTTCTTTTTGCTCGATTTTTTCCGTACACTCAATATCATTAAAAACTCACATCAAAATTTTTTTAAATATAATGAATCTCAATATTCCGTCATTAAAATTTGATTTTTTCACAAAAATTTTTGTTTTAAGATCTTTTTGAGGGTACATGAAAAATTTTACAAAATTGAATTTAGAAATTGTTCTTTTTACTCAGATTTTTTTTAATACCGTAGTTCATCATATCATTAAAATAAACCACCATTAAATTTTGTAAAAAAATATGATGGAGGGGGGGGGGGGATCTTCCCCAATATTGGTCATTTAAATTGTTTTTTTCACAAAAATTTTTTGATTTTAAGCTTTTTAATAAGGAAAGGGAAATGAAGTTAAAAATTTTACAATTTGAATTTTTGAATGTGCGTATTTACCTCGATTTTTTTAGTAACTCGTATTATTTTATGCTCACCAACAAATGTTTTTAAATATGATGATTCTCAATATTGCGTCATTTAAATTAAATTTTTTCAATAAATTTTTGATTTTAAGCTGTTTTTTGAAGGTACATTGAGAGAAGAAAGATTAAAATTTGAATTTAAAGAACGTTCTAATTTACTCGATTTTTCTTAGTAGTTCTTATCATTAAAAACCCACATTTACAATTTTGTTAAATATGAATGAATCTCATATTAGTCATTAAATTGAATTTTTAATACAAAAATTTTTGATTTTAAGCTGTTTTTGAGGTACATGAAAAAGTTTAAAATTGAATTTTAAGAATTGTTCTTATTTACTGATGTTTTCCGTAAATCATATCATTAAAATCACATTAAAATTTTGTAATAATTATGATGAATCTCAACTATTGGTCATTTATATTGATTTGTTCCACAAAAAATTTTGTGATTTTAAAAGCTGTTTGTGAGGTTACATGAAAAAAGTTTAATAAATTGAATTTAATGAATATTCTATTTTACCGAATTTTTTCCCAGTAGTTACTCGTTATCATTAAAACCACAAACAAAATTTTGTAATATGATGAATCTCAATATTGGTTCAATTAAATAGCTTTTTTCTCAAAAAATTTTTGATTTTTAAGCTGTTTTTGTAGGTACCATTGAAAAAAGTTTTAAAATATGAGAATTTAAGAAATGTTCGTTTTACTCGATTTTTTATTAAGTCCATATCATTAAAATCTCCATCAAATTTTGTAAATATGATGAATCTTAATATTAGTCATTTAAATTAATTTTTTCACAAAATTTTTGATTTTAAAAGCTGTTTTGAGCTACTAATACATGGAAAAAGTTAAAAAATTTTAAATTTTTAAAGAATTTCTTTTTACCCCGTTTTTTTCTTAACCCCAAAAATTTATGTAAAACCCCAACAAAAACTTAAATATGATAAAACTCAATTTGGCCCTTAAATTGATTTTTCACAAAAATTTTTGTTTTTTAAAGCTGTTTTTAGGGAAAAATGAAAAAAATAAAAATTAAATTTTATGAATGTTCTTTTACCGATTTTTTAGTAACTAATATCTTTAAAACCAAAAACAAATTTTTAAAATTAGATAAATTCTAATATTGGTCTTTAATTTTGTTTTTTTCCAAAAAAATTATTGATTTTAGCTTTTTTTTGAGGTAAAATGAAAAAGAAAAAAAATTTGAATTTAAGAACGTTATAATTACTCGTTTTTTCCGTAACTTATATAAATTAAAACCCAAACAAATTTTTTAAATATGATGAATTAAATTTTAAAATTTCCAAAAAAATTTGATTTTTTAAAAAAAAAATTTTTGATTTTAAAGCTTTTTTGGGAGGTAAAAGAAAAATTTTAAAAATTTTGAATTTAAGAATTTTTCTTTTTACTCAAATTTTTTTTCGAACTCATATCATTAAAACCACAAACAATTTTTAAATGTTTTAAGTTCAAATTTTGGGCCCTTAAAAAATTTGATTTTTTCAAAAAAAATTTTTGTTTTTTAAAAAAGCTTTTTTTGGGGTTACATGAAAAAATTAAAATTAATTTTAAAGAAATTTTGGTTTTATCGGATTTTTTTTTAACTCGTATTTTTGGGAAACCACAAAAAAAATTTTTAAAATTTTGAATTTTAAATTTGGGTCATTAAATTTTTTTTTCCCACAAACATTTTTGATTTTAAGAGGGTTTTTGAGGTACAGGGGGAAAAATTTTAAAATTTTTTGGGGAATTTAAGAATGTTCTTTTTACTCGATTTTTTCGAAAACTCATATCATTAAAAACCACTACAATTTTTAAATATGATGAATCTCAAAAATTGGTAAATTAAATTGATTTTTAAAAATTTTTGTTTTTAAAAGTTTTTTTTTTGAGGTACTTTGAAAAAAATTAAAAATTTTTGAATTTAAAAGTTTTTTTACTGTTTTTTTCCCTAACTCGTATTATGTATACCACAACAAAACTTAAATATGAAAATTCCAATTTTGGCTTTAAAATTTGATTTTTTCACAAAAATTTTTGTTTTTAAACTGTTTTTTGGTACATAAAAAATTTTAAAAAAATTGAATTTAAAGAATGTTTTTTTTACCCAAATTTTTGAAAATTTATTCATTAAAACCAAAACAAATTTTAAAATTTTGTGAATATAATTTTGGGAAAAATTAAAATTTTTGTTTTTTTCAAAAAAAATTTTTAAATTTTTAAAGCGGTTTTTGAGGACAGGAAAAAGTAAAAATTAAATTTTAAGAATTTCTTTTTACCCCGATTTTTTTGAAACTATATCAAAAAAACCCCAAAAAAAATTTTTTTTGGGATAAATTCTCAATATTTCATTAAAATTGATTTTTAAAAAAATTTTTAAATTTTTAAGTTTGTTTTTGGGGTTAAAAGGGGAAAAGTTAAAAAATTTAAATTTTTAAGAAGTTCTTTTATTTCAAATTTTTCCCGAAATTATATCATTAAAACCCCATAAAAATTTTTAAATTTTTTTAAATTTCAAAATTGGTCTTTTAAAAATTGATTTTTTAAAAAATTTTTTTTAATTTTAAAAGCTGTTTTTGAGGTACATAAAAAATTTTTAAAAATTTTGAATTTAAGAATTTTCTTTTTAAACTTTTTTTTTTTCTTAAACCGTATTATTTTTTCCCACAAAAAAACTTAAATATGTTTGAATCTCAATATTGGTCTTTTAAAATTGTTTTTTTCAAAAAAATTTTTTTTGTTTTTTAAGTTTTTTTTTGAGGTACAAAAAGTTTAAATTTAAATTTTAAAGGAATGTTCTTTTTATTTCGTTTTTTTTTCCGTAACCCCATATCTTTAAAAACCCACAAAAAATTTTTTTAAAATATGTTTAATCTAAAAATTTAGTCATTAAATTGTTTTTAAAAAAAATTTTTTTTTTTAAGCTTTTTTGGGGAAAATGAAAAAGTTTAAAAATTAAATTTTAAGAATTTTCTTTTATCGTTTTTTCCGTAATATTTCATTAAAAACATCAATTTTTAAAATATGAAATTCAATATTGGTCTTTAATTGATTTTTTTCAAAAATTTTATTTTAACTTTTTTGAGGTAAAGAAAAAGAAAAAAAATTTTGAATTTAAGAAGTTTATTTACCGATTTTTCTAACTATTCATTAAAACCACAAAAATTTTTAAAAAATTGATGAATCTCAATTTTGGTATTAAATTGATTTTTTCACAATTTTTGATTTTACGGTTTTTAGGTAAAAAAAAGTTAAAAATTGATTTAAAAATGTTTATTTACCGTTTTTCCCTAATTTAACATTAAACCAAACAAATTTAAATTTGTAATTCAATTTTTTGTTTTAAAATTGATTTTTTCAAAATTTTTTTTTTTAATGTTTTTTGGTACAGAAAAGAAAAAATTTTGAATTTAAGAATGTTCTTTTCTCGATTTTTCCGAAAATATATCATTAAAAACCCATCAAAATTTGAATAGGGGAAAATTCAATTTTGGTCAAAAAATTGATTTTTTCCCAAATTTTTTGTTTAAGTGTTTTTGAGGTACAAAAAAAATTAAAATTGAATTTAAGAATGTTCTTTTTACTCGATTTTCCAAATAAAAATTAAAAACCACAAAAAAAATTTTAAAAGATGAATTAAAAATTTTGGAAAATTAAATTTGTTTTTTTTCAAAAATTTTTTATTTTAATGTTTTGGGTACAAAAAAAGTTAAAATTAAATTTAAGAATTTTTTTACTCGTTTTTTTTGGGATCATATCAAAAAAACCACCAAATTTAATTTTTTTAATTAAATTTGGGATTAAATTGTTTTTTTCAAAAATTTTATTTTAACTGTTTTTGAGGAATGAAAAATTTTTAAAAATTGTTTTTAAGAATGTTTTTTAATTTTTTTTTTCCGTAATTATATTAAACAAAAAAAAATTTTTTAAATTGATGAATTAATATTGGTATTAAATTGATTTTTTACAAAAATTTTTGGGTTTTAAAGCTGTTTTTGAGGTACTAAAAAAGTTAAATATTGAATTTAAAAAATGTTCTATTTCCCCGTTTTTTCCCTTTAACTTTATTTAAACCAACAATTTTAAATTTTGATAATTCAAAATTGGTCATTAATTGATTTTTTCAAAATTTTTGTTTTTAAATTTTTTTTGAGGTCATAAAAAATTTAAAAAAATTGAATTTAAGAATGTTTTTTTTACTCGATTTTTTTAATCATTCTTTAAACAAATCAAATTTTTTAATTTTTTTATTCAATATTGGTCATTTAATTGTTTTTTTAAAATAATTTTTGTTTTTTAAGCTGTTTTGGGGTACAAAAAAAGTTAAATTTAAATTTTAAAGAATGTTCTTTTTACTCGATTTTTCAAAACCTTTTTTAATTAAACCACAAAAATTTAAATAGGGGAATTAAATTTTGTCAAATTTTGGGGGGGGGGGGGGGGAAAAAAAAAAAAAAAAAAAAAAAAAAAAAAAAAAAAAAAAAAAAAATTTTGATTTTAGCTGTTTTTAGGACAAAAAAGAAAAAATTTTAAATTTAAGAATGTTCTTTACTCGATTTTTCCCCTAACTTTTTATAAAACCACAAAAAATTTTTAAAATGTGAATCTCAAAATTGGTATTAAATTGATTTTTTAAAAAATTTTTTTTTTAACTGTTTTTGGGGACATAAAAAAGTTAAAATTGAATTTAAAAATTTTCTTTTTATCGATTTTTTTCTTTTTACTTTAAAAACATCAAATTTTAATTGTAATTTTTTTGGGTTTAAATTTGATTTTTTCAAAAAATTTTTTTTGATTTAAGCGTTTTTGGGGGTACATGAAAAATTAAAATTGTTTAAGAATGTTTTTTTTACTCGTTTTTTCTAACTCTATATTAAACCCAAAAACAATTTTTTAAATATGAAAAATTCAATATTGGGAATAATTGATTTTTTACAAAAAATTTTTGTTTTAAGGTTTTTGAGGTAATGAAAAATAAAATTTGATTTTAAGAATGTTCTTTTTACTCGATTTTTCGTAACTAATCATAAAACACATAAATTTTTAAATAAAGAACCCAAAATATTGGTCATTAATGATTTTTCACAAAAATTTTTTGATTTTAAGTGTTTTTGAGGTACGAAAAAGTTTAAAATTGTTTTTAGAATGTTCTTTTACTCGTTTTTTTTCTTAATTTTTATTAAACCCCAAAAAAAAATTAAATTGGAACTAAATATTGGTATTAAATTGATTTTTTCAAAAAATTTTTTGTTTTAAGTGTTTTTGAGGACAAAAAAATTTTTAAAAATTTGAATTTAAGAATTTTTCTTTTTTTATTTTGAACCATATCATTAAAACCAAAAAAAAATTTTTAAAAAAGTAATTCAATATTGGCTTAAAAATTTTTTTAAAAAATTTTTGATTTTAAGCTGTTTTTGGGGGTACAAAAAAAAGTTAAAATTATTTAAAATGTTCTTTTACTCGATTTTTTTTAACTTATTATTAAACCAAAAAAAAAATTTTAAATATGATAAATTAAATATTGGTTTAAAATTGTTTTTTAAAAAAATTTTTGATTTTAAGTGTTTTTGGGGGTACAAAAAATTTAAAAATTTAATTTAAAAATTTGTTCTTTTACTCGATTTTTCCGAATTATCTTTAAAAACCACTTTAAAATTTTAAAAAGATAATTAAAAATTTTGGTCTTTTAAAATTGATTTTTTCAAAAAAATTTTTGTTTTTAACTGTTTTTGGGTTTACAGAAAAAGTTAAAAAATTGTTTAAGAATGTTCTTTTACTCTTTTTTTTCTTAACTCTATAATTAACACAAAAAAATTTAAATATGAAAAACTCAATATTGGTCTTTTAATTGTTTTTTCACAAAAATTTTGTTTAACTGTTTTTGAGGGTACAGAAAAAGTAAAAATTGATTTAAAAGAATGTTCTTTTACTCTTTTTTTTTGTAATCAACTTTAAAACCCCACACAAAAATTTTAAATATGATGAATAAATTTATTGGATTAAATGATTTTTTAACAAAATTTTGATTTTAACTGTTTTTAGGTCATGAAAAAGAAAAAATTGAATTTAAAAATGTTTTTTACTCGATTTTTCCCGTAATTAAACTTAAAACACAAAATTTTAAATATAAAAATCTAAATATTGTAAAAAAATTGTTTTTTTAAAAAAAATT
>JAIWJD010000026.1:27491-39920 GCA_022818045.1 Neotoxoptera formosana | reverse complement strand
TAAAAAATTAAAAAAAAAATTTTAAAAGGGGCCAAAAATTTTTTTGAAAAAAAAAATTTCAAAATTTTTTTTCTTTAAAAAAAAAAAAAATTTTAAAAAAATTTTAAAAGGGAAAAACAATTTTTAAAAAAAAAAAAATTTTTTTAAAAAAATTACCAGGTAAAAAAATAAAAAAATAAAAAAATTTTAAATTTTTTTTGGTTTTAAAAAAAATAAATTTAACAAAAAAAAATTTAAAAAAAAAACAAAAAAAATTTTTCCCCAAAATTTCAAAAATTCAAAAAATTTAAAATTAAAAACCCCCCGGGTTTTAAAAAGTTCAAAAAAAAACTTTTAAAAAAAAAAAAAAATTTTTTTACTTAATTTAAAAAAACCCAAAAAATTTAAAAAAAAAAAAAAAAAAATTTTTTTGTTTTTAAAAATTTTAAAAATTTTCAAATTTTTATTTTTCAAATTAAAAAAAAAAAAAATTTTTTTTTTAAAAAAACAAAACCCCAAAAAAAAAAAAATTAAATTCTTTAAACCCGGGGTTTTTTTTAAAAAAAAAATTAAAAAAAAACAAAAAAAATTTTTAAAAAAAAAAAGGGGGAAGGGGGGGTTAAAAATTGGGGAAAAAAAAAAAAGGGGGGGGGGGGGGGGGTTGGGGGGAAAAAAAAAAAAAATTTTTAAAAAAAAAAAAAATTTTTTTAAGGGTTAAAAAATTTTTTCCCAAAAAAAAACATAATCCCCCCCAATTTTTAAAGCCCTTCCCGGAAACAAACCAAAAAAATTAAAAAAAAAAATTTTTTCTTTTTTTCTTAAACAAAATTTTTAATCAAAAAAACCCCTTAAAAATTTTTTGGGGGAAAAATTTTAAAAAAACCGGGGCGGGGGCCCGTGTTGCGAAAAAAAAAAAAATTAAAAAAAATTGGGGCTTCGGAAAATTAAAAAAACAAAAAATAAAAAAAAAAATTAAAAAAAAAAACAAAAAAATTTTAAAAATTTAAAAAATTAAAAAAAAAATTTTTAAATTTTTAAAAAAAAATTTTAAAAAATTTTTTTTTTTTAAAAAAATTTGGGAAAAAATAGGGAAAAAAAATTTTTTCAAACGTTAATTTTAAAAATTTTAAAAAAAAGGGGGAAAAAAAAAAAATAATAAAAAAAAAAAAAATTAAATTTTTTGTCAAAAAAAAATTTTTAAAAAAAAAAATAACCATTTTAAAAAAAAAAAATTTTAAAGGTTTTTTACAACGAATTTCCAAAAAAAAAAAAAAAAAATTTTTGTCTTGAAAATTTCCGGGGAAAAAAAAAAACTTTTAAAAAAAAAAATTTTAATTTTTTCTTAAAAAAATTTTAAATCTAAAAAAAAAAATTTTTAAAAAAAAAAAAAGAAAAAAACCAATACCCGGGCCCCAAAAAAAATTTTAAAAAAACCGGGCTTACACACTGGGTTTTCACGGATGAAAAAAAATAAAAAAAATTTTTAAAGTTTGAAAATTTTTCCCGGCAAAAAAAAAAAATATTTTTAAAAAAACCGAAAAGATTGTTTTAAAGTTTTTAAAAAATTTTTAAAACTAAAAAAATTTTTTGGGGGGGGGGGTTTTTAAAAAACCCCTTTAAAAACCGGGAAAAAAAGGGGTTTTAAAAAAAAAAAAATGGGTTATCAAAAAAATTTTTCAAAAAAACAAAACAAAAAAAAAAAAAAAAAATTTTTTTTTTCCCAAAAAAAACCAGGAAAAAATTTTTAAAAAAAAAAATTTGCCCAAAATTTTAAGTTTTAAAAAAACCAAAAAAAAAAAAAAAAATTTTACAAAATTTTAAAAAGGCCAAAAAAAAAATTTTCAAAAAAAAAAAAAATTTTAAATTACAAAAAAGTTTTCAAAAAAAAAAAATTTTAAAAAAAAATTTTGTTTAAATCCCCAAAAAAATTTTAAAAAAAAAAAAAAAAAACAAGAGTGTATTTTTAAGGGAAAAAAGATAAAACAAAAACCCCCAAAAAATTTTTTAAAATTAAATTTTTTAAGGGGGGGTTTTTGGTTTTTTTCGCAATTTTAAAAAAACACAAAAAAAATTTCAAAAAATTAAAAAAATTTTAAACTTTTTAAAAAAAAAAAAATTTTTCCCAAACAAAAACCATTTTAAAAAAAAAAAAAAAAAGGTTTTATTTAGGGGGGTTTTAAAAAAATTTAAAAAATTTTAAAAAAAAATTTCTTTCGTATTTAAAGGGAAATTTGGAAAAAAAATTTAAAAAAAAAAAAAAAAATAATTTTTAAAATTTAAAAAAGGTTTAAAAATACAAAAAAAAAATAAAAAAAAAATTTTTTAAAAAATTTTTTTTTAAAATTTTTTAAAAAAAAAACCCCCCAAACAAATTTTAAAAATTAAATTTTATTTTTCCCCCCGGGGGAAAAAAAAAACCCCAAAAATTTAAAAAAAAAAAAAATTTAAAATTAAAAATCGTTTAAATTAAAAAAATTTTTTTCTAAAAAAACAAAAATTAAAATTAAAAAAAAAATTATGTTTAAAACCCCGGGGGAAAAGGGGGGGAAAAAAAATTTAAGTTTCAATTGACCTTCCCCCCTTTCAAAAAAACAAAAAAAAAAAAAAAAAATTTAAAATTTAATTTTTAAAAAATTTTTAAAACAACCAAAAAATATTTTTAAAAACAAAAATTTTTTTTTTTAAAAAAAACCCAAAAAAAAAAAACAAAATTAAAAATTTTTTTTAAAATTTTTTTTAAAAAAAATTTTTTTAATAAAATTTCAAAATAAAAAAATTAAAATTTAAAAACAAGGGGGGGGGGAGGGAAAAAAAAAAAAAAAAGTTAACTTTAAAAAAAACCCCCTGTTTAAAAAATTAAAAAAAATTTAAAAAAAAAAAAAATTTATTAAAATTCAAAAAAATTTTAAATTTCTTTCCCTAAATAAAAAAAAGATGTTTTTTTTAAAAAAAAGTTAAAAATTCCCAAAAAAAATTAAGGTTCCGGGGGAAAATTCGGTTTTAAAAAAAAAAAAAAAAAAAAAATTTTACCCCTTTTCCCCCCAAAAAAAAATAAAAAAAAAAAAAAATAAAAAACGGAAATTTTTTTTTTTTTTTTTAAAAAATTTTAAAAAAAATCAAAAAATAAAAAAAGGGGGGGGGAAAAAAAAAGGTTTTTAAAGGGGAAATTTTCCCCCCCCCAAAAAAAAGGCCGGGGGGGGCGGGGAAAAAAAAAAAAGGGAACAGAAATCAAAAAATTTATTATTTTTAAACGAAAAATTTTAAAAAACAATTTTTAAATAACAAAAAAAAAATTTAAAAAAAAAAAAATTAAAAAAAAATTTTTTAACCCGGGCCCTACCCAACAACTTCCCAAACAACCTTTTTAAAAAAACTTTGCATGGGAGGGTAGGGCCCTAGAAAAAAAAAAGAAAAAAAAAAAAAAAAATTAAATTTTAAATTTTAAAAAATTTACAAAAAATATTAATTACAAAAATAAATTTAAAAAAAAAAATTGTTTTTTTTTCAAAACAACGGTTTTATTTTAAAAAAAAATTTACCAAAAATTTTAAAAAAGTGGGTTTTTTCCCCCCCGGTAAGGAAAAAAAAAAAAATTTTTTTTTAAAAATTTCAAAACTTTAAAATTAAAAAAAAAAATTAAAAAAAAAAGAAAAAAAAAAAAAAATTTTTTTAAAACCATTTTTTTAAAAAAAATTTTAAATAATAAACATTTAACCGGAATTTTTTCATAAAAAAAGGGCCCCCAAAAAAGTAAAAAAATTAGAAAAAAATTAAAAAAAAAATTTTTTCCAAAAAAAAAATTTTCAAAAAATTAAAAAAGGGGAAAAACCAAGGAAAAAAAAAAAAAAAAATTATAATTTTAACTCCCCCTGTTAAAAAAAAAAAAAATTTAAAAAAAAAAAGTTTAAAAAAAACCATTTTTAAAAATTAAAAAAAAATGTTTATTAAAAAAATTTTTTTTTTAACAAAAACAAAACTTTCAAAAAATAAAAATTTTTAAACCGGGGGGTTGGGGGGGCATTAAAAAAATTTTAAAAAAAAAAAATTTTAAAAAAATTTTTAAAAACCTTAAAAAAAAAAAATTTTTTAAAAAAAAAAAATTGTTAAAAGGTCTTAAAAACGGAAAATTTAAAAAAATACTAAAAAAAAAAATTATAATTTTTTTTCAAAAGAAAAAAAAACCCAAAAAAAAAATAATCATTTAATAAAAAACCAAAAATAATTTTAATTTTTCAAAAAACTTTTAAACTAACAAAACCAAAATCCCAAAAATTTTCTTTTAAGGGGTTTCCCGGGGAAAAAAAAACCCCAAATTAAAATTAAAATTTTTAAAGGGGGGGGGGGGGGGGGGGGGGGGGGAAAAAAAAAAAAAAAATTTTTTTTTTTAAAAAGTTTATAAAATTTTTTTTAAAAAAAAAACTACAAAAAACAAAAAAAAAAAACCCAAAATTTTTAAAAGGGTTTTCAATTTAACCTTAAAAAAATTTAAAATTTAAAAACCCGAAAGAAAGGGAAAAAAAAAAAAATTTAAAATTTAAAAACTTAAATAAAAAAAATTAAAAAAAACAAAAAATTTTTTAAAAAAAAAACAAATAATTTAAAAAAAAAAAACCCCATTTAAAACAAAATTTTTTTTTTAAAAACCCAAAGGGGAATTTAAAAAAAAAGTTTAAATTTAAAAACAAAATAAAAAAAAAAAATTTTTTAAATTTTTTAAAAAAATCAAAACAAAATTTCCCAAAAAAAAAAAAAAGTCTTTTTAAGGGGGCGTCCCGGGGGAAAAATCCAAAAAAAAAAAAAAAAAATTTAAAAAAAATAATTGAATAAAATTTTTTTAAAAAAAAAAAATATTTTTTAAATTAAATTTTTTTAAAAAAAAATTTTTAAAAAAAAAAAATTAAAAACCAAAAAAAATATTTAAGGGCTTAAAAAAAAAAGGTTTAACCAAAAAAAATTAAAAAAAACAAAAAAATTTTTTTTAAAATTTAAAAATTTTATTCAAAAAACAAAACCCCCTTAAAAAAAAAATTCTTTTAAAAAACCGGGGATAAAAAACCCAAAAAATTTTTTTAAAATTTTAAAAATTTTAAATATTAAAAAAAAAAAAAAAAAAAAAAAAAAAAAAAAAAAAAAAAAAAAAAAAAAAAAAAAAAAAAAAAAAAAAAAAAAAAAAAAAAAAAAAAAAAAAAAAAAAAAAAAAAAAAAAAAAAAAAAAAAAAAAAAAAAAAAAAAAAAAAAAAAAAAAAAAAAAAAAAAAAAAAAAAAAAAAAAAAAAAAAAAAAAAAAAAAAAAAAAAAAAAAAAAAAAAAAAAAAAAAAAAAAAAAAAAAAAAAAAAAAAAAAAAAAAAAAAAAAAAAAAAAAAAAAAAAAAAAAAAAAAAAAAAAAAAAAAAAAAAAAAAAAAAAAAAAAAAAAAAAAAAAAAAAAAAAAAAAAAAAAAAAAAAAAAAAAAAAAAAAAAAAAAAAAAAAAAAAAAAAAAAAAAAAAAAAAAAAAAAAAAAAAAAAAAAAAAAAAAAAAAAAAAAAAAAAAAAAAAAAAAAAAAAAAAAAAAAAAAAAAAAAAAAAAAAAAAAAAAAAAAAAAAAAAAAAAAAAAAAAAAAAAAAAAAAAAAAAAAAAAAAAAAAAAAAAAAAAAAAAAAAAAAAAAAAAAAAAAAAAAAAAAAAAAAAAAAAAAAAAAAAAAAAAAAAAAAAAAAAAAAAAAAAAAAAAAAAAAAAAAAAAAAAAAAAAAAAAAAAAAAAAAAAAAAAAAAAAAAAAAAAAAAAAAAAAAAAAAAAAAAAAAAAAAAAAAAAAAAAAAAAAAAAAAAAAAAAAAAAAAAAAAAAAAAAAAAAAAAAAAAAAAAAAAAAAAAAAAAAAAAAAAAAAAAAAAAAAAAAAAAAAAAAAAAAAAAAAAAAAAAAAAAAAAAAAAAAAAAAAAAAAAAAAAAAAAAAAAAAAAAAAAAAAAAAAAAAAAAAAAAAAAAAAAAAAAAAAAAAAAAAAAAAAAAAAAAAAAAAAAAAAAAAAAAAAAAAAAAAAAAAAAAAAAAAAAAAAAAAAAAAAAAAAAAAAAAAAAAAAAAAAAAAAAAAAAAAAAAAAAAAAAAAAAAAAAAAAAAAAAAAAAAAAAAAAAAAAAAAAAAAAAAAAAAAAAAAAAAAAAAAAAAAAAAAAAAAAAAAAAAAAAAAAAAAAAAAAAAAAAAAAAAAAAAAAAAAAAAAAAAAAAAAAAAAAAAAAAAAAAAAAAAAAAAAAAAAAAAAAAAAAAAAAAAAAAAAAAAAAAAAAAAAAAAAAAAAAAAAAAAAAAAAAAAAAAAAAAAAAAAAAAAAAAAAAAAAAAAAAAAAAAAAAAAAAAAAAAAAAAAAAAAAAAAAAAAAAAAAAAAAAAAAAAAAAAAAAAAAAAAAAAAAAAAAAAAAAAAAAAAAAAAAAAAAAAAAAAAAAAAAAAAAAAAAAAAAAAAAAAAAAAAAAAAAAAAAAAAAAAAAAAAAAAAAAAAAAAAAAAAAAAAAAAAAAAAAAAAAAAAAAAAAAAAAAAAAAAAAAAAAAAAAAAAAAAAAAAAAAAAAAAAAAAAAAAAAAAAAAAAAAAAAAAAAAAAAAAAAAAAAAAAAAAAAAAAAAAAAAAAAAAAAAAAAAAAAAAAAAAAAAAAAAAAAAAAAAAAAAAAAAAAAAAAAAAAAAAAAAAAAAAAAAAAAAAAAAAAAAAAAAAAAAAAAAAAAAAAAAAAAAAAAAAAAAAAAAAAAAAAAAAAAAAAAAAAAAAAAAAAAAAAAAAAAAAAAAAAAAAAAAAAAAAAAAAAAAAAAAAAAAAAAAAAAAAAAAAAAAAAAAAAAAAAAAAAAAAAAAAAAAAAAAAAAAAAAAAAAAAAAAAAAAAAAAAAAAAAAAAAAAAAAAAAAAAAAAAAAAAAAAAAAAAAAAAAAAAAAAAAAAAAAAAAAAAAAAAAAAAAAAAAAAAAAAAAAAAAAAAAAAAAAAAAAAAAAAAAAAAAAAAAAAAAAAAAAAAAAAAAAAAAAAAAAAAAAAAAAAAAAAAAAAAAAAAAAAAAAAAAAAAAAAAAAAAAAAAAAAAAAAAAAAAAAAAAAAAAAAAAAAAAAAAAAAAAAAAAAAAAAAAAAAAAAAAAAAAAAAAAAAAAAAAAAAAAAAAAAAAAAAAAAAAAAAAAAAAAAAAAAAAAAAAAAAAAAAAAAAAAAAAAAAAAAAAAAAAAAAAAAAAAAAAAAAAAAAAAAAAAAAAAAAAAAAAAAAAAAAAAAAAAAAAAAAAAAAAAAAAAAAAAAAAAAAAAAAAAAAAAAAAAAAAAAAAAAAAAAAATTAGTCCCTTTAAGGTACCGGGGACCAGATCAATGGTCTTCGCTAAATTAAAACCCGTTACTATAGTGGTTTTCAGCATCGGTGACGGGCTACGCGACGATGTAGCAGAAAAAAATGCAAAAAAAATAATAATAATTTTACGTCTTCGAAATTCGACAAAAATCTAGTGCAATATACAATAAATAATCATTTTAAAAAAAAGACACGAAGAGTAGTATTTTAAATTTTATAAAAGTTTCTAAAAAAAACAAACATGTTTTATTTAATTTTCTAAAAAAAAAACCAAAATGTAAATATTAAAAAAATTTTAACTCCCTTTATTAGGTTAACCGGGGTTTCCAGGGTCAATGGCTTGCGCTAAAATTAACCAGTTACTATAGTGCTTACAGCATCGGTGACGGGTCTAACGGACGATGTACAAAAAAAATGCAAAAAAAAGAAAAAAAATTATAATTTTACGTCTTCGAGAATTCGACAAAAATCTAGTGTCAATATACAATAAATAATCATTTTAATAAAAGACACGAAGAGATAGTATTTTAATAGTTTCTATAAACAACTGTTTCATAATCTAACAAACTCACCAACTTTTCTGTTAACACAAAATCTAGTATCATTAGGAGGTACGCGGCTCTGGCGGGAGAGTAAAACAACAGCCGCCAACATGAAGTTATCAATATAAAAATTTCATTAGTTTCAAGATCGTTTAATTATCTATAAACAACAATTTTATAATCTAACAAAAACAAATATCTAAATATCAAAAAATTAAAAATTAGTCGTTTAACCAGGTACGGTACCAGGATCAATGGCTTGCGCTAAAATTAAACCAGTTACTATAGTGGTTACAGCATCGGTATTACAGTCCGATACGCGCGACGTTTTAAATAGCAGAAAAAAAAATGCAAAAAAAAATTAAATAAAAAAAAGAATTTATTTAAAGTTTATAAAACGTTTTTTCAAAAATTCAACAAATTCTCAGTGTCATTAGGGAAAATGCGTGCTTGGGGGGAAAGTAAAAAAACAGCAACAGAATTTTAATTACTTTTTCAAAAAATTTAAAAAATTTTTTTTTTTCATAAAAATAGGAACCCTGGTCCTTGTTGCCAAATTCCACCCAGTTTGGCAGTGTACTCCACTTCCCAAAAAAATGGTAGAAAAAAATTTTAAAGTCTTTTTTCCAGAATAAAAAATCATTTTAAAAAAGACACAAGAGATGTATTTTAAAAATTTCAAAAAACAACGTTTCATAATTAACAAATTTACAACTATCTTTTAACCACAAGTCTAGTATCATTAGGGGGTACGCCGCCCCTGCGGGAGGTAAAAAACAGCCGCCAACATGAAGTTATCAATATAAAAATTTTTATTAGTTTCAAGATCGTTAAAAAATCTATAACACAATTTTATAATCTACACAAAAACAAATATCTAAATATCAAAAAAATTAAAAAATTAGTCGTTTAACCAGGTACCGGGTACCAGGATCAGATGGACTTGCGCTAAAATTCAACCAGTTACTATAGTGCTTACAGCATCGGTGACGGTCTACGCGACGATGTAGCAGAAAAAATGCAAAAAAAAATTATAAAAAAAATTATAATTTTACGTTTACGAAAACGGTGACGGTCTACGAGGCGATCGCGATGTAACAGAAAAATATGCGTTATAATAGAAAAAAAATTTATAATTTTAAGTCTTCGAAAATTTGACAAAAACTTAGTGTCAATATACAATAAATAATCATTTAAATAAAGGACACGAAGATATTGTATTTTAATAGTTTCTATAAACAACTGTTTTATAATCTAACAAAAACAAAAATCTAAATATCAAAAAAATTAGTCGTTTAACCAAGTACCGGGTACCAGGATCAGAAAAGGTTAAACTTTTGCGCTTAAAAAATTAAAAACAAAACTAATCAAAAAAAAAAAATAGTGTTACCCGGGACGGTAACAGACGAGTTGCCTAAAATTCAAATTTATAAGGTTACGCATCGGGACTTTACGCCCAATTTAACAAAAAAATGCAAAAAAAAAAAAAAAAAAATTATTTTTACGTTCTACGAAAATTCACAAAACCAAGTGTCAATATAAAATAAATAATCATTTTAAATAAAAGACACGAAGAATTGTTTTAATAGTTCTATAAACAACTGTTTATAATCAAACAAAACCAAAATTAAATATTAAAAAATTAGGTCGATTACAGGTACCGGGTACCAGGATCAATGGCTTGCGCTAAAAACAACCATTACATATGTACAGCACGGTACGTCTACGCGACCCAGTAAAAAAAATAAAAAATTAAAAAAAATTATAATTTAAGTCTTCAAAATTCGCAAAAACCTAGTGTAAATACAATAAATAATCATTTTTTAAATTAAAAGACACGAAAGTTGATTTAATTAGCTATCAACTGTTTTTCCCAAAAAAAAAATTAAAAATTAACCAATACGAACTATCCGGTAACACAAGTCTAGTGCATTAGAGGGCGTTAGGCGGGAGAGTAAAAACAAAGCTTAACATGAAGTTTATCAATTATAAATTTAAAAACAAGATGTAAAACTATAAACAAAATTTATAACTAACAAAAAAAATTAAAAATCTTTCATATCCCGGAAAAATTAAAAAATAAGTCGTTTACGGCTTCGAAAAAAAAAAAAAAAATTAAAAAAAAAAAAAAATTTTTTTGTTTTGTTTCCCAAAATATTCAATAAATAAAAAATTTTAAAAAAAAGACACGAAGAGATTGTATTTTAATGTTTTTATAAACAACGTTTTATAATCTAAAAACCAAAATTAAATTTAAAAAATTAGTCTTTTTTTCAGGGACCGGTACCGGACACATGGTCTTTTTCCTAAATTAAACCAGTTCTATAGTTTTTCACATCGTGACGGGTTACGCGACGATGTAGCAAAAAAAACAAAAAAAAAATAAAAAAAAAATTTTACGTCTTCGAAAATTTTACAAAAACAGTGCAATATACAATAAATAAAATTTTAAAAAAAAAACACGAAGAGATGTTTTTAAATTGTTTTTTTAAAAAATGTTCAAAAATCTAACAAATTTAAAACTACTTTTAAAAAAAGTCTAGGCATTAGGAGGTCCTGCTCGGCGGGAGAGAAAAAACAGCCCCAACATGAAGTTATCAATATAAAAATTTATTAGTTTCAAATTGTTTAAAATTTTCTATAAACAACAATTTTTTTTTTAAATTTAAAAAAAACAAAAATCTAAATATCAAAAAAATTAAAAATTAGTCTTAACCGGTACCGGGTACCCGGATCAGAGGCTTGCCTAAATTCAACCAGTTACTATAGTGCTTACAGCATCGGTGAGGTCTCACGCGCGATGTACAAAAAATTGCTAAAAAAAAAAAAAAAAATTTTATTTAAAAATTTTACTCTTAAAAAAAATTTTTTTAAAAAAACCAAAAAAATTTTTAAAAAATTTTTTCAAAAAAAATTTTTATTTAAAAAAAAACAAAACCTTTCAAGGATTTGGGGGGTAATTTTAAAAAAAAAATTTCTTTTTTTAATCAATAAATTTAAAAAAATTTTTAATCTAACAAAACAAAAATTTAAAATATTAAAAAAAAAGTCGTTTACCAGGTAGGGTACCCGGGTCAAGGCTTGCAAATTAAAACCCGTTTCTATAGTGTTCACATCGGGGACCGGGCTACGCACATTAGCAGAAAAAAGCAAAAAAAATTAAAAAAAATTTTACTCTTGAAAATTTACAAAAAAATAGTGTCAATTTAAAATAAATAATCATTTTAAATAAAAAACAAGAGATTGGTTTTTTAAATTTTTAAAAAGTTTTAAATCTAAAAAAAACCCAAAAAGTTTTTAAAAATTTCGATTTTGGAGGGGGACCAATCACTGGTTTTTCGCTAAAATTTAAAAAAATCATTTTTTGGGCACGGTAATTTTTAAGTTTAAAGAAAAAATCAAAAAAAAATCAAAAAAAATTTAAAACGTTTTCAAATTAAAAAACCTTGGCAATAAAACAAAAAAATAATTAAAAAAAAAACAAGAGATTGATTTTAATTTTTTCTATAAACAATTTTTTAAATCTAACAAAAACAAAAAATTTAAATTAAAAATTAAAAAATTGTCTTTACAGGTACGGGTACCAGGGTCAATGCTTGCCTAAAATTCCAACCCGTTACTATAGTGGTTCGCATCGTGACTCTACGCGACGATTAGCAAAAAAAAATGCAAAAAAAAATTAAAAAATTTTTAACGTCTTCAAAATTTGACAAAACCTAGTGCAATTCAAAAAATAACATTTTAAAAAAAAAGCAAGAAGGATTGATTTTAATTGTTTTTTAAAAAAATGTTTTTATAAACTAAAAAACTCACCCAACTACTTAACCAAAAATCTATTTTTCATTAGGGGGTCGCGCTCTGGGGGGAGATAAAAAAACGCCGCCAACAGAAGTTATTCAAAATTTTAAATTTATTAGTTTCAAATCTTTAATTACTAAAAACAACAATTTTAAAATCTAACAAAAAAAAATCAAATAAAAAAAATTTTAAAAAAAAAAAGGTTTTTTTAACCAGGTTCCGGGACCAGGATCAGATGGCTTTCGCTAAATTCACCCTTCTATATGGTTCAGCATCGTAAATCTACGCACGATTAGCCAAAAAAAAAAAAAAAAAAATTTTTAAAAAAAAAAATTATAATTTTAGTCTTCAAAAATTTTGACCAAAACTAAGTGGAAATAAACAATAAAAAATATTTTTTAATAAAAAGAAAAGATTTATTTTAATTGTTTTATAAAAACGTTTTAATCTAACAAAAAAAAATTTTTAAAAAAAGTTTTAGTACATTAGGAGGTCGCGGCTCCCCGGGGGAGAGGTAAAACAAAAGGCAAAAAAATTTCAAAAAAAAAAAAATTTATTATTTCAAATCTTTAATTACTAAAAAACAAAAATTTAAAAATCAAAAAAACAAAAATCTAAAACAAAAAAAATTTAAAAAAAAATCGTTTTAAACAGGTACCCGGGGGCCCGGATCAAAGGCTTGCGCTAAAAAAAAACCAGTTTCTATAGTGGTTCAGCATCGGTGACGTCTACGCGACGATGTAGCAAAAAATGCAAAAAAAATAAAAAAAAAAATTATAATTTTACTCTTCAAAATTGACAAAAACAGTGCAATATACAA
>JAIWJD010000026.1:0-27391 GCA_022818045.1 Neotoxoptera formosana | reverse complement strand
GAAGTATAAACTTGCTAATATGAAAAAAAAAACGATGTCTACCAGTTATTAAAAATACTGTCTACACTCAACTAAATGTTATTCATATTGCAAATATTTAACTATATTTGTTAGATGTCAATCCTACAAATTAAGTTGGTTAAGCAGAAATAAATAGTTGAAAAGTGTACAATAGGTTGCAGGTTAAGAACTATGTAAATACCTAATTGAATTTCGACAACTGCAGATTTAATCTCGTTAAATAGATGAATATAGGTATCGTAGGAGTATAGAACGATAGATAGGTAAAATAGAGTGATCCAAGCTGTGTGAAATTATCATCATTATACTATTTAAAATGTATATATTAACTTAACCAGTAAAAACAAAAAAATTGAAAAATAATAATATATTTATATATTATTTTTTATACAACTTTGAAATTAATATATTTTTTAAATCTTTATAATATTATGTTGGTAGAACATAAAAATCATAATTTTCTTTAAACTTTTGATAAATAACATTATCAACATTTTAAACAGAAGTTTAATTGATAACATTACATGTTTAAAATTAGTGTAATTTTAAAATTATAATGTTTTACTGATGTTGAAATCAAAATATTTTCAGAACCTTGCTATTAACTTAAATACCCAACGTTATTGTAATAACGTTTTCTTAAACTTAATCAAAACATCGATAGTATAATATTGATCATGGAATGTTCTTAAAACGATTATCTAAATTTACGTATGAAATATTTCAAGATATGTTTATATATAAGTTTTTAAGAACATTAAAGTTATGGAATTGTTGTCTGGGTAACACCTATAATATTATACTATAAAAATAAATTCACAGAATTTGATAATTATTGCATGGTTGAAGTTTTTTAATTGTAAATTACAGTTGAAAACAATAAAGAACTCGAAAATAATAATATTATGTAGATACCTTGGTATATACCTTGGTTATACAAATAAATGAATACATTAAAACATTGAAAAGAATACTTTCTATAGGTGATTATTTTAAGTTGAATACATTAAAGTGTTGCACATAAATAAATATAAAAATACCAAATATGTAAATTTATTTTAACAACTATTCAAAAGAATTTACGGATAGATAGATGTGTCTGAAATACACTTAAAACCAAAACTATTTACTAAGCTGCATAATATTATATTGTACGAATAAATATAGTAACAACTTAACGTTAACTTTTCACTTCAATAGTTCTAATTTTAAATAATTAAGGTGTATATATATTTATAAGAGTTTAGAGTACCCTTATAAACAAATATGTGTACTGAGTTAATTATTTATATTTTTTATATTTTCAGGGTTGTTAATATTATATGATGTTTTATTGGATTTTAATTATTGATGTTTTTGTTAATCTATACGTTCTGCGTGTTCTACACGTCATACACAAAATAAATACATGTGTGTATATATTTTTTTTTTCACTGATGGAATAACATAACAATTAAATTTGTTGAATACATATTTAATGTCCCTACGCTTAATACAATTAAAATGTAATTGTTTGAAGTTGACACAAACAGTCCTTGAAGTTACTGGAAATTGTTTCACGTATTTGATTTAATCCATTTTTTGCCCCGAGCATGGTTTTCTACAATGTTGTAGTTAGGTACTCCAAAAGTTTACTTTTCAAATCTCAAACACGATTAACAATTTCTGTTAAATTCTTGAAAGCCAAATTTTACTTTCTAATTATTATTATATATATTATAGAGTATTATACTATCCTTTTATGCAAATGGAAAAGTTTTCTCATAAGTTATAAGTTCATATAACAAAGAGAAAAGTAGAATGAAATAATTTATATGGAAAAAAATTAAAAACATTATGTTGACTGCATAATTTAGTTTTCATTCAGATTAACAGTATTACGTGTCCTGTACTCCTGCAATATAAACTGTTGTGTATACAAAATTGAGGTATTAAACTAAATTTCAATTTAATTGATTAAAAATAATAGCTTATTTCTAGCTAGTATAATATGGTTGATAGGTGTGTTATTATTGAGATGTCATTAGTCCTTGTATAGTTGTATTTATTTATTTTCATCCCACTACAAAATATAAACTTTGGAAATAGTAGTGACCTCGGTGAACTATTCCATAATTTGTTTTGTTTTATATATTATGTTTACTCTAATAATTGTTGTTGAATATTTTAAAACAATAAATTAAGTTGAGAAAATAATGCACATTTTTGAAAAATAAATAAAATTATTGAACTGCATCATACACGACGTAACTATAGCATAAAGAAAAAAACAAATTTAGAGTACAAATAGGAAGACATCGTTATAAAATAATAGAAGTGGCATGTCAGTAAACTGGAAAATCAAACTTAACTTACAATATATACAACAATGTTTTTCCCAAATTAAAAAAAGACCTTTCAGTAGATTTTTTTATTTGTTATCTAACTAATATAATAGGTATACAGAATAAATTAATATTTGGAAGAGTCGGTTACACTTTTTAAATAGTATATAACAAGGGTGGTCAACATGTATATTATGTTCAAAATGTATAAAAATACATTTTATACTTTAAAAAATTAAATAAAATTCATAATAATAATAATTAAATTTTGGTTTTTGCCAATACGATGCAAGCCCGTTGAAATATAATATTGCGATTTACCAATTTAATCAATTAATAAACAACCAAAGACGGGGACATCACAATTAGCATATTATGTAAGTTGTGTATCGACATTATGAAGAAGTATAGACCAGCAGAATTTTCATATCGATGCACTGCTTAAAAGCATGGTGTAGACAAACAGGACACCTATCTCTTAGACCTCAGCGCAAGACTTGTTAAGTATTCGAGGAGAAGGCCGGTCCTATGTTGTGTGGTGTTCCTGTCACGGATTATTATAATATGTAAGTGTACAATTGCTTTATTTATTTATTCATTATTATTAGTTATTATATTCTTAGAGAAGATTGTTATTTTAACTTATAACAACATGGCTCTCAATTGGACAAGATTTTTTTTTTAAATAATAGTTATTAAAACGATTTAGACTCTTTTATTTATTAAAAAAAAATAATATAAATAATATTACGAAAAATCGGATTTTATAGAAATGAATAGAGTAACAAGAGATAATTTATTAAAAAGAGATAAATTATTAGAATTGCATGAACAAAATTAATTTAAAACTTTAGGAAATGTATCTGAGTTGAGAGCTAGATTCATTAATTAACAGTTAGATTTCTTCAAGGTAAATAAAAAAAAAAAAACAATTTCAATGAAAAATTAAATAAACACGTTGATGAAATTTAAAAAAATCAATATTAGATAAAACTAATACCTAATATACCTAAATTGATGTAATATTTAAATTGTAACATTTTAGAAGATAACCTCAAAAATCAAAATATCTAAAACCACGAAAATGACAGATAACGGGAATAAAAAAAACTCCATTCTGCAACCAAATTATATTTTTGGGAAAATATCATGATAATTTAAATTTTTTTAAATTTTGATATAGCTTTAACAATTAATAAATAGGCATACAATGTAAAAAATTCATATTCACCAATGTATTTAGAAAGTAGGAATTTAATTTTTTTCAAAAATTTAGAAAGTAAACATGACAACATAACATGGGAAACAATAGACAAACAATTTAAATTTGAATTTGAACCGGTAGCTCAAAATTGCTAAGGACAAATATCGATAAAAAAAACAATTAGAAGTTGAGAGTATATTATCATCTTATTTAAATAAAGTAAAATCATTATGTAAGACGTAGGTGATTAGACAAAAATATATCAGAAAAATAACTTTGTAGGTGCATTATATGTTTAAAGGATTACATCCCGAAACAGATAGATACAATATATCAATCCTAGATTAGAATTTCACTGAGTAAATAAAAAATAATACTAGAAAATACGAAACAGTAGAATTCATAATATCTTCTGCAGACTTTTATAATAATTATTCGAATTCTATAAAAACATCTATATTAAGAGAACGAATTCAACAAATAACACATCATACTTTTACTGAAGTTGAAGAACTAAAAAATGAATTGAATAAATTAAAAATTGAATATACCAGGAACAATAAAAATTATAATAAAAACAATAACACTAACATAGGAAACAATTTTAATAAAAAAAAGAATATAATATGTTAAATATGCGAGAAACCATTTCACATAGCTGACAAATGCTTTCAAAGAGGTGCATGTCAAATTTTCAAAAAACTAATCATACGGCGTTAAAATGTAAATTTTTATATAACAAAAGCGAGAATAAAAAAACTAATAAATTGGTTAAATGTTAAAGCTAGAGCACGACAATTACCTTTAAAACTAGTAAAACGCATAAAAGAAAGTTTACAAACAATTGCCAATAATGAAAAATCAAACTTACTTTTTATTAAATGTCGAATAAATAATACTGAGTTACCGGTGACGTTGGATTCAGGTACAAATATTAACTGTATCAGGCATAAGGTACCTATAATTAAAAACTTACAAATAATAGAAACTTTAAATAATATTAAATTATCTAGAGCAGGTCATACTTCACTCGAATTAGTAGGTCAAGCGTTTATAATAATCAAAATTAAAGGACTGTAGTTTAGGATTTTAGTTTACGTTGTTGAAATTCTCGTTGGTGCAGTTACCGTTGGTAATTCATTTGGCTATAGGACAATTATTCATTTTGGTAATCAAACTTTTCGTTTAAAAAATGGTTTATGCATTAAGATTTACAATAGCAACAGATACAGTAATAAAAAATTACCTTTGCACACGACTGCAAAGAAAATATATACAATATAAGCATTATGATATCCAATATCACAGAAATATAATATGTAAAAAATATTCAAGAAAAATGCATTCATACCGTCTGTATTTCCTCTGATATAAAAACAAAGAGTGAAATTAAACAAAACATCATTAAAAATTATAATGTTTAATATAATAAATACATCGATTATAACAATTTTGATATTGAAGAAGTGGGACTACTTTATATATTGAACCACGTACAATATATTAAATGGTAACAAGAAAAAATCACGATGACGTACCATCTAGCTCGGACATTTTTCAAACTATTCGTAATTTAAAATAAATGGCATTAATAAATAGTCATTATAAAATTGCAATCCCAGCACTTGAAGTAGATATTGTAAACTTAGAATGGTCAACAATAAAACATTTTATGTTCAAAACATTCAGAAATTTAAATATTGACCTATTTATTTATCATAATAATGACAACTCAATAGTAAATGAATGGAAAACACCTGATCAGACAAAAACTATAAACGACATAAAAACCTTTCATGAAAAATGAAATATAAACACAAATTAAGTAATTAAATCAAATCTTTATAAACACGATAGACGATATCAGTATTCCAATCATACAAACCAGGATAAAATTAACTTTCAGATGATAATGATGGGCTGAACTCCATATGCAATACAATAAATAATAACAAAGATATAAAAGTAGCAACGATAGCTAACTTATTACAGTTGTTAGAGTTAAAAGTATTATCAAACAATAGTTTGGACTGATGATGAACTCACAGCAATAGAAAATCATTATAAGTTCGATACATATATTTATTCAGAAGAAGATAATATTAATATGATATTTGGGACAGGTAAACGCTCACCAATAGTTTTATATAACACCAACAATGAAACTCATTGGATTCCAGGAACATATTGTGTTGCTAGGTCAAAATCTAGGATACCAGAACAGATAATTATTTCAGAAAATTTCATATCCATTGTAGATATAAAAAATAAACTAAACAATTCAAAAAAATATTTCGTCATTCAATACAATTAATAAGGTACGAACTGATGTTCTAGTTATAGAAAATATAAAACAAGTATTCGACTTGGAAGAAATGTTAATCGATATCTCACCTAATATTTTTAATGAGCAACATAAACAATTAATATCACTCATTAAAGATTATATACACACATTTGCTTCTGATACATCCAAAGTTATAGTAGCCAAAGTTGAACCTTACCATATAAGATTAAAAAATAATACTGATAGTTTGACAAAATTTAACTCACCTCTTAGAATAACTCCAATACATGTTAAATAATTGAGAAACTAAATAGTTAAGGTTCTAGATGCAGGCATCATTAAACATACCTCATTTAGTTCTGTAGCTTCAGTCTTATTAGTAAAAAAAAAGCCGAGTAGCTTTAAATTAATGGTTGATTATAAAGGAACCAATGACAAGGTGATACCTGATAACTACCCATTTCCCTAGAACGCTGGACTTATTTACGACCATGGAAGGTATGACGTTGTTTACTATCCTTGATTTGAATTCCAGTTTCTTCCAAGTAGCAATAGTTAACGAAGGTACAGAATTGCTGGCCTTTATCACAGTTCAGGGTTTATTTACTTTCCCGTGGCTTCAAGAACAGTTCAGAAATTTTAAAATTATTATAAACAAAATATTTTCAGAGCATTTATATTAAACAAATAGTATGTTTTATTGATAACCTTTGTAATTTTGGGAAAAAATTCAAAGATAAATTAGAAAATCTCAAAATTATTATTAAACTTTTAAGAGAAAAAGATTTATCCTTAAAACTGACAAATGCAAATGGCTGACAAAATAAATCTGTTAGGTGATACAATTTCTAGTAAGAATATAGCACCCCTTACGAAAAATAATATATCAGCAATAAATAATCAATCTACTACAAAATAAATTAGGTAGCAGATTCTTAGGAATGGCTTCATATTACAGAATACGTATTACAGGATTTTACACATATAACGGCAGAGAACTTATCTAACAAAAAATCAAGACAACAAATATAAGATTAAATGGTGTAGAGAACATTAGGAAGCTTTTTAATACGTTAAGATATCGAATTATGAAACAGGTAAACTGGCCTTACTAACCAGTGCTATCACACATTCATGAAAATAATCAACTAATTCTCACTACAGATGAGTGTATAAAAGATTTAGAAAAGTATAAGATACAGAGCGAACTTACTCTTCAAAGACTTTGGAACTTTTTAGGGTTGGTAAATGGATGTAAATATTTCAGAGAGTTTTTATACGGTAGAAAGTTTATTGTTTTCTGTGATAACATTTCATTACAATATTACAAAACGTTAAAAATTCCCACATCCAGAATAGCATGATTAATTTTAAAATTATTAGATTTTGAAATATTTTACAGACAGGGTAAAGAAAATAAGGTAACAGACACGTTATCACGACGAACGATAGATCATATTATAGACTCCAACATTTTAGCACATAGAGTCAAAACGACGACGAATTTCGTCAAAATATAATAAATTCATTGAACGGAAAGGCAATTAATAATATATTCATAAAAAACCTAAACAATTTATGATTTAAGACGATATCCTATACTTTGAACAATTTAATAAATTAAAGGATTGTCAAATTTATTAGCGGTACCTAAAACATTGTATTATCAAATGCTTGAATTGTATCACAGCTCTCCAAACTCTAGCCATATAGGTATTTCAAGGCTAATTCGTAAAATACAATACAACTATTTTTGGGGAAGTTTAACAAAAGACGCTTTACAGTTTGTTAAATCGTGTCTCTAGTGCTAAATATACAAAAATAACTACTAGAAAGCCAGCAGGGTTATTAAATCTAATAAAATATATAAAATATATTGCCGGACAACCACTACAAAGAATAAAAATAGATTTTTAGGGCCACTTCCGCAGAGCAACAAAAAAAAAAACATCTTGGTAACAACCTGTAATATGAACAAAAATGTCATAAGCTCACTCTGTTCTTATTTAAGTTTGTAGCAATTTGGGGTGTTCCAAAAAAAATGTGCTCAGATGGAGGTTCACGTTTTAAAAATTAAACCCCTAACGACGTATGTGAAAATGTATGTATTGAACAAGTGTCATCTACTGTCTAGCTATTCTCCTCAAACACAGAGCTTTGTTGAAAAACTAATGAGACAATAATGTCAATCCTTAAAACATTATAAGACCGACAATAATAGCAATCAAAATGGTATTTACTTTTTATTATATTTAGTTACAATAGCTCGGTACAAAGAACAACGAGTTTTAGTTCATTTTTTCTAATCCATGGATTTGAACCAAAATTACCGATTTATAATAAGAGATAATACCTGAAAATTTAACATTTAATGTAAAGGAATTTCTTATGGAACTAAAAAAATATTCCAAACTCCACAAAAGAAACATTATGACAAAACTCATAAGCACGTTAATGCGCACTTGGGCAACTTGTGCTTATTAAATTTCCTTTCCAAGAATCAGGAAAAATACCTAAGTTATCACCAATATATAGAGGACCATATTATGAAATTATCTCAATAATAAATGAAATATTATAATATAAAACTAAAACTTAACAATACACCTAAATATCATACATGTTCGAAGAATAAAAATATATCATAGCAAGTTTTGGACAGATTCGTCAACACTGCAAAAACAATCGTAAACAAGTAAAATTAGTGCAAAATGACACTAAAATAATAAAAATATTAAAAAAAATATATATATGAAATCTCTAAACTATTTCATGATAATCAGCATAATTTAAATACCAAAATTACATATTAAATAAATTCTAGGTATCATATTTACTAAGCAAAGAAATATTATGCTTGGTTCAGATTATTGGACAATTGTTAGTAACAATGACTTGAAACCATTACACAAAAAAGTATAATACATGAAACAATTTTTAAGTATGATACCACAACACAACTATGAATAATAACTATAATCATGAAAAAATGAATATGCATTGTCGTATAACGATTGCATTATAATTGTATTAATTGGCGTTATAACAATAGTATTGGTACTTTTAGTTTTGTTACATATAAGATATATGTTAATCAGTACCGGAACCTTTTTTCCTAACATCAATCAATAATAATAAGAAATAAATAAAAAAATAAATGTTAACTAATAATTATTATATTGTTATTACAAAATATAATATAATATTAATTTATTTTATAGCAAGATAAGTACCTTTAAGTTAGAACTTTATAGTTTATAGCGTACCTATACTTATTTTATATCATATAAGAACATTTTTTAAAAATAAATAAAGAAACAATAACATATTAACAAGAATTTATTGGTTGGATTGCTCGGTTCAGATTAGTAATCATAATAACGGTAACAATTAACAAAAATCTATACGTATACTTTTCTTCTCTTTCAATAACAGAGTCATGCTAATCTACAAAAAGCCCAACCATGGATATTCGTGACTGGATAAAAGCCTCTTTAACAACCAGCATAGCTGGCACAAGAAACATGACATACTGAAGCATACATTTGTCGACAGCTCATGTCTTTAGTGCACCTAAATAAAAAAAAGATCACCGTCGAAATCGACAAAGGGAGAAAGGAGCAATTTAAATAGACATATATTATAATATATATTGTGTGTGCCTGTGTGTGTGTATGTTTATATATATATCTGTGTGTATATAAAAATATGTTTTTGTGTGTATATATGTGACATATATTTATATTTATATAAGCTTAAATATATCAATCGACATTTTATGATGAAATCACCAATGAAGCATACCCATACCAAAACATGTATACTGTATAGTTATTATTCGTATTCTTACTATTATTTAATCAAATTCCTTATAAATATTATATATTTTCAAGTATGTCAGTGCACACACAATTTTAACAAGGGGAAATGTTGTAATATTATGTAAATATAATATAATTGCAAATATAATACTACGATTTAGCGATTTAATCAATTAATAAACAACCAAAAACGGGGACATCGTAACTAAACCATACGTGAGTATAGTCTGTCGACATTATGAAGATCTATACGATCAGCAGAACTGTCATATCATATAAGGATATTGTTATTATTAGTTATTATATTCCTATAGAGAAGATTGTTATTTTAAATTATAACAGGCGGCAAGTTGGCCACCCTTGGTATAATATAATGTCTATAAAACGAGAAACGGTGCGATATTTTTAAAACTGTAATGGACGCATTCGGGTAGATTGAAGTACAGAGGTAAGTACATTTTTTGATGTGGATATCTGTTAAGCTAGTCACAGTGCAACTAGCTGTCTACTGATTAAATTACTCAACGTGAAAAAATTGCATTGTATATTTGATTATATGCACACACGCATCGTGTTACGCGTATACAAACACTTCAAAACAAATTTTATCTAATTCCTTAATTATTACTACCTAGGTACAAATTATGAAGAAGGAATAAAATTACGTATTTAATCGTATTGTATTTGAAAAAAATGTAAATCAAATAGTCGTCTCAATTATAGAAGGGTTGTACATTTGTTGGGTCACTTCAATATTAATATTATGTACATAAATCACAAAAATTGTTCTTTTCAAAATATACCGACATGTAAAATCGGCGATCCCGTTTTTCAGTAAAATCGGACACAGAGTTATCAAAATGTATTCATAACGTGTAATTATTTTAAATGTTGAATATGTATTTAGTAGTTGGGTGTACGCTCGAATGCAATTTTTTTAATTTCTTTTTTAAAAAAAGAATAATTTAATTTAGTCAAATTGTAATGATAAATTCAGCGGTCGTTGAATGAATCTCTGAATTAACTTGTAATTTCTAGGTACCTAAGTATACTGACTTCATCTACATTATTGGTTACCTAGCAATGGAATATGATTATTCATAGTAGTGTTGTGGTGAACTATCGAACAAATAATTAAAATAATTTCCAGAATCTTGTCTTTCATTAAAATTATCAGAAATTGTCTGTTACCAATTCACCATATTATTATTATGGACCAAATGGCAAATAACTAATTTATGTTCCATTGTTTCGAAAAAAAAAATATAGATTTATTTGAAAATTATAATTTATTTTTTTGTGGAGTTCCCGATATATACCAGATAAAATATTACTTCCAGAATTAGTTCAAAAACTACGGTCACAAATATTATTTTCATATGAGCTTTGGATATAAATGCTTAAGTATTAATATTATTGTACTTAAAATGTACTTCGGCGATAAAAAAACAAAAATATAAGGCTCGTACATTTTTTACATTTTTTTTATCTGGCTTCGTCATTTCCTTAAAATGATTTTTCTCAACCCATTTATTATTATATACACAGTTATGTTATATTTTTTGCTATATTACAGTGTTATAATAATACTATAATATTAGTCTACGGGTGGCATTATGAACACGAATAAAAGCATTGCTTATAGTCATGTTAATTAAATTAATGTCCATAATCATCACACATTGTTTATATAATACTATATATCTATTTTTTAAACATTTCTTATTCTTGAGGAATACAATAAATATAGGTACATTCTCGATTGACGACTATGCACATAAAACACGAAACAAATAAAAATATAGTGATAATATGATATGAGTCGTATATTAAACTCTATAATATTACATAGAATGTAATATTTCAAAATAAATAATAGATTATAAAACCATATCAATATTTGTTATTTAAAGCATTTTTATTTTTGTCATTTACTCGTATTAAAGTTCATAGGTGGAATACAATTTTTTTGTACTTTGTGTCCTTGTCCTCTCTTGATATAATTATAATTTTAATAATCGGGTACCAGATAAATTTTGCCCGCCAAATTATATAATATAATTATATAAATATACTATGTACCTACTTGTTATATATATTTTGTTTTTGGTAAAAATGAGAAAATTCAAACTAAACACCAAATGTGACTTGTAAAGAATACTTTGAGTATAAGTAAAATTGCTATGTTAGAGATGGAATGTAGTAAGTATAATGAAATGAAGAGCGGTAACTTTATAAAAACGAATCTTCTTTCATATGAAAATAAATGTAATTTGAAAGTACTGAAAATTGAAGGTTCGCAACGTAAATACATAAATAACAAGATATTTTGAAGTTTCTCAGAGTATTATTACACGAGCAGATGAGTAGTATGGGTTTTTGTGGTCATTATTTATATCATTTTAAAAAATTTAGGGTCTGTGTATTCTATTTTATGACTTACGAAGACATCAACTATAAAGTATATAAAAGCTTGAGTCTCGAAAAAGTATTGAATTTCGACGCGATTTCATTCAATATTCTTATGAGCAATTCTAGAACAAAATTAAACAGTTCTTCACATATCGCTATATTATACTAATGCCATAAATAATAATTAATCTTAAAACATAGTAGCTTATTTAATTTCTGATAACTAAATAATTTAACTAACAACTGTTAGTATTTTTTCATAATTAATAATTTAACATCATATTATTATGAGCGTTTATTTTAATTTAAGATTGTATGAAATATTATAGTTAATATCTTATAGTTTATAACCCACTGCATTGACTTAATTATTTCTAAAATCCATTTTTTCATTAAGTTGTGGCTATAACTATTTTCTTTTTGGTAAAAAAGAGTGCTTTGGAAGTTTCAATAGTAGATATAAGTTCATTGATTTAAAACAATATTTAAAGAAGTTGTTTGTTTTTATCGTCAATCCAAATAGTCTCTAAAACTATGATTAAAACTACCAGAAAGTTTCGACAACTGTAACCAAGTGTACAGAATCCAATACAAATATTTGACTGTGATAAATAATAGCTCAATATTGTCTGTGATGACTTCATCAAGTTTATAATTGAACTGGCGAAAAATTAAATTCAAAACATTTAAAACATTTTGAAATTAAGTTTAAACGTTGTAAAATATGTATTATGTAATTTATTTTTTTATACAAGATTTTTACATTACCTTATCAAGACATAAAAATGCAGTACAATAAATGATTATAATATAGCCATAACAGTGACTCTAATCAAAATTCATAAAAATAACATTTTTTATGTCGGTTTTAGAGTTTGATGTTTACATTTTAGTGTTTTTTTTTTGTAGATTTATTTTGATAATATTATAGATTTTAGTCTTAAGATTAGACATTTAAATAAAAAGCCACACACAATATTCTACATTTATGAAGTATAAATATTATAACTGTATATTAATTAAAGAGAGACACTATTTTTCCATAACCTCATGTGTAAACGGACAAAGACGGTTACTTATTTTGCATTATCTAAATGTTCATATTATTAGTTCTTTTACCGAGTACCTTCGTAATTTGAATTTTAAAAACGTATTTTGCACACGAATATAATATTTTATTATACAAAGATCCGCTGGTAACCGTTTTCTGACTGTAATAATGAAATTACTTTTAAATTTACAATACTATCATGCCCTGACGCTCACAATGCAAAATTAATTTCTTCTTAAAAATTATCTTGTATAAGTGCTCAATATAATGTCTAGATACTAACTACCTTGCCATACTTGCATATTTAAAAATGGATATTTTCTTGCATTATTTAGTAAAAATTCTGAGAAAATTATCGCTATTTTACCGTTCTTTATATATATTTTTGAATATTCTAACAACAAAATGATTTAAAAATATATGTATAAAGAATTACTGTCATAGTTATTATTGCAGTTTTTAATACGTTATAAAATTGATGGAAAAAAGTTTGTGATTTTTCAGGAGATGCAAAAAACTGAAAGACGTATTGGTAGAAACATGTTAATATGTCAATACACATTTTGAATATTGAATTATAAACATTTTGTATTATCTTATTATATGTTATATAGAATCTAAATATACTCGGTGTTGGTCGACCATACGTGATTCATAATTATTTAAATTGTAGAAGCTTTCAAAGTTGATTGTTATTTTTAATGAATTGAAAAACAAATAAAGTTAAGTCATATTAAAATTTCAAAACCACTTATAAACCATTGTTATCCTAGGACAATTCCCTTCTCTTTTACACGAATCCAGGTTTTTAATATAAATATATAGTCTCTAAACTTACCTTTCAGCTAATGTTGAATAGGTGTACTGAAATGTAAATTATTAAAAATGTTTATAATTTTATGTTGATTTTTTTGTTTTACATATAATATATTTTCTCAAGTCACTAAAAAAATTCAACTATTTGAATATATTTTTTTAATCTACATTTAAAACTTTAAATACTTATAATATCCATATCAGTTTTGGCTGAGTATTGCCCTATGACTATTATTTTAAGACATACTTTTAAAATGCTATTTGAATCAAATACTAAAAAAAACAAGAGGCATAAACTAAAATATTATCTTTTTAAAAATGTATTTGATTAATAACCTACTACTTTTTAAAAAGCAATATAGCAAATATTAAAAAATGAAAAAAAATACACAAAATAAAAACTGTAATATAATCCTACTTAGGATGAGCAATATAATAAAAACGGGAAAACTATTTGAAAACAATATTTATTTGAATAAATATAGTCAGTTGTTTGTAGAGTGGTTACAGACTGTATTACTTATACAGAACTCAGGATAACAATAATATAATGAATCAAATTAACGAATTGTATTGACTTAAAAATTAAATTTGAAAAATGTCATTAAATAGTTTTTTTTAAGTATTCAATACTAAAAAAAAATGTATTTTTTTTAATATGCTTAGAGAAGCGATGAATATTTTGATTTTACAATAATGTGTAATTTTTTTGTGTCTGGTAATACTTTTTTTAGTGGAAAATAATATTCTCTGATCATCAACTTTGATGGTGATGTTTCTGCAAGCAAATTGGATCTAATACTCGTATTTTATAAGAGGTAAAAATCAAACATACTTAGTACTTTTTAAATAATCAGAAAAATAAGATTGGCAAGTGGGTATCGCTTTACTGTATAATAGGTGTCGAGTGGGTCACTGTAATGACCGTGATAAATTTGAATTCAATGATAAAAATCATTGTTTATGTAAAACGATTCTGAGCGAAAACGGTCAGTCAGCCTACATTATACCAAATATATTTTATGATATTATTATTGCTGTTGAAGTAATTAATTTTTACTATTAATAATACAGTAAGTTTAATTATTTAACTTAAACTTATTTTAAAATATCATTGTGTGTATCCTTATATATATAAAAGAACAGTCCTTTTGTATGTACCAATTTTGTGCCGACGCTATTTAACTTTTTTTCAATTTTTTTTCACAGAGTTGTTCCAAATACCTTCCTGAGTGTCACCAGGTCGCCCGATTTTCAAAATTTTGATTTTAAAGGGTTGAAATTGGCAAAAATAAATTTTTTTCGTGTAATTTGTATATCTATATTCATATAATAATAACAATAGCAGTCGGCCGATAACGGGAAATACGGTACGGCGCGGTCCGAGGATTTCCGTCTACCTGGACTCTGACCTTTTTTTTGTGTGTGTATCTTATTGGCGGGTGGAGATGAATAATTGTTTCGACACGACACTACGTCAGTTAACTATTGACGGTCGTACGTATCATAGCACGACTGCAACAGGTCCGTTACCCCAGTACCACCAAACTAAAAATCAAAGTCAAAATGTTTCCTATCAATTGTTATTTCATTTGTACACATTTGTAATCCTAATTAAAACATTTGTACACTCCCCAAACTCGGGAAAATCAATTTTCCTTTGGCGGTACTGGCGTAACGTTACTCCAGTACCGCCATCAGCTAGTATTGGTCCCACCGACCCCAAACTAGTATCAACGATTGTTATTTCATTTGTACACATTTGTAATCTTAATTAAAACATTTGTACACTTCCCCAAACTCTGGAAAATCAATTTTCCTTTTGCGGTACTGGCGTAACGTTACTCCAGTACCGCCATCGGCTAGTATTGGTCCCACCGACTCCAAACTAGTATCAACGATTGTTATTTCATTTGTACACATTTGTAATACTAATTTTAAAATGTGTGTAACTGTTACACCAATTCCATGGTTATTATACAATCGTTTTATCGACTCTAAAATGGTTCCAAAAATGGTCAGGTTCAAAAAAAAAAAAATGGTCAAAAAATTTCTTAAGTAAATATTTTATAAAATATGTACTGTCATTACATTTCATAATGATAATGGTAATGAATCATTACTGTTAGATAAATAGTAAATAAAGTATTAACTTTTCGAATATGTATAGTATTATGTATAGGTATTTAACTATTCGATACATTAGACACCACGACTCTTACGTCGAGTCTACTACTGTGTTCTTAATCATAATAATAATAGCTACTTATTAGTATTATTTCTCAGTTTCTCAAATAATGGTGATTTTGTACATAGTACATTGCCTCGCATCTGATCAATCGCATGTGGTCATAAATCATATGTACTATGGCGTATTACATACCCATTAACATACCCATTTAGAACAAATTTTAAATAATTATTATAATATAATACTATTATGCATATTATGCTATTCGAGCCTGTCATTGCTTCGACAAAAATATATAACAATTATAATTTGTATAGGCCTTTTAACAATAATTGTGAAATAATATTGTGACGATGTACGAGTATGTGACAGGGTATACTTAAGTATAGCTGCAATGTCATTATAATAATATATTCTCGCAGCAGAAGCGACGGCATGCGATAGCGTATCATAAACGTAAAGAATCTGAATAAATGTAGATACCTACCTATATGACATACAACTCACAAGAGTACAAGATATTATATTCAATGCATACAAAAATAAAACAATAACTAATAAAGGTGATTATGTGTATAAGACCAGCTATGCTGTTATGATATGTGGTGTGTAATTTTGATCGTATTTTACGGACTTTATTGGGAAAACAGGCTATGGCAATAGCAGCCTTTCGGAATTCCTGGGCGATGTAGGATGATACAGCTTGTATACAAAATAATAAATCGAACGTAAAAACATGGTTTTTTTTCCTAATGGTACTCGGTGTTCATCGATCGAAGAAACATAGTTTTGATAACAAAATAAACATGATAATATTGTACTTATTGCACTAAAAATCTTTGAAATACATTTTAATTAAAATTTTTTTTTATCGTACAAGATTGGCAAATTGAATAATCATGAAACTATTTTTAGTACCAACCAATTATTCTTAAGTAACCATTATAAGTCAAACCCGATTTTCTATCGTGGGCGTATGCAGTTTATAAATATCCAAGTATTATGCATAAGAAAATAATACATTTCCTATGAATATTGTTGTATTTTTTCGATTTAGCATGATATTGATATTAACAAATTCCTAGTTCTTTTGGTACTGACTACCATTGGTGGAACTAGGGGGGGGGGAGTAGCCGGGGATTGATCCGCGGGCGTAAAATTTTAGAGGTCGTAATTTTTTTATGGGTCTTTATTTAATGTTTGGTTTTAGAAGTTAAGAAAATATTTTTATTTCACATAATTTGTTTATGATATGGTGATTGCCACGTTCGAAGGAATGAAAACAAATAATAAAATCATACATGGCCTAAAATAATTAATCGTAATTCTATTAATAGAGAACGAAGCTGTGCGATCGGCATACGTCGACGGTCGACAGTACATATAGACCATAGAGACAAACTAATAATAAAAATTAAATATAAACGTAATATAAGTATTATCAATAATAAATATGAACATTATCGTCGACGACATCGACTCTGTCAAAAATAGTACAAAATTAATTACTACAGTTATAAATGATTCTATTATTTGTCATTTGAAACCGAACCTCTCAGCGCATGAAGTAGCCAGTGCCCAGTAGGTATAGACATCATTATAGTTATTCAACGGTAAGATTATGAATAGATTCGTATAAGTATATATTAAATATAATGGTATATTCTATAATTATTAAGATTCTGAGTGAAAGAGTGAATCTAGGCATTTATTGATAATGTATTTTCGTTAAAATATCTGATACCTATACAATAACTTCATGAAGATACTTACTACATAGTACATAGTTTATAATTTTAAAGATCTATATTTGCCATAAACTCATTTATCTCAAAGCACATAAAAATATTTTCATTATCTTCCTTAAATTTTAATTACACTGTCCAATATTTATATTTCAAAAAGTTGAATTCAAATTTATTGTATTTGAAACAAAAATATCTTTTAGGTGATGCCGTTCCTGCCTAAATACCTAACTTAGGGGCGTTGCGAGTTGCAAAACATAGAGCACTGGTTAATAATAGGCTTGATTCAGATCCAATGGTTGCAGTGAGAAAAATGAAATATCTTGGAGAATTTCCTAATACTATTCATGACATTGGTTCTGATAAAACATTTGTTCATTTTTGGAGTAACTTACAGCTTCAAATTTATAAAGAGTATTCAAGAAAAGAGAGGATCATAACTGTTTCATTCGATGCTACAGGTGGTTGTGTTAGAAAAATTAAAAGAAACGAAAATATACGTAGTGGCCCAATTTTTTTGTATGAAGGTGTCATGAGTATCGATCAACATACCTTTACTGTTATGTCTATGCTCTCTGAACGTCATGACATCTTATCTATTAGTATATGGCTTAACAGATGGCTTCGTTGTAGAGTTAAATCCCCAAAAATCGTTATATGTGACCAGTCACTTGCCTTAATGTCAGCTTTAACTCAAACATTTACTCAGTATAAATCCCTTGAGCAGTACCTTCAAGTTTGTTTTTCGATTGTAGTTTTAAAAAAAGAAGAAGAGCTTCCGACCTGCTTCATAAGAAACGATGTCAATCATTTTATACACCTTATATCGCAATGGAAAGAAGTTAAAGACTCCAAATTTGTCCGAACGAAAGAGTTAATTATAAGGGGAATGGGACTCCTTATTCTTTGCACGTGTATATATGAAGCTGAGCAAATATTAGAAGCGATTTTTACGATCATTTTAAGTAAATTTGATGGTCCTATTTCACCAGAAATGTGTAATTCAGTTGCTGATACTCCGTTTGCTGAAAAAAAGAAATTCCTTTCAAAACTTATTTCAAATAAAAAACTATTTGGAATTTGTAGAACAAATAGATACTGAATACCACCAAACAAATAATGATGGGAATGATAATGATAATAATACAAATTCTACTTCTTTGGATTCCTTTAAACAATGGGCTCAGTCAATAGCAGAAAAAGCTAGAGAAAATACCAAAGACATAATTGGTCAGTTTGATAATGCACAGTTCCTTCCAAGCTTAGAGTCGTGTATAGTAAATACAATGAAATTCTTCCCATGTTGGTCTGGAATTATGAGAGATAATTTTGGATATGGAACAGAGACTGCTTCTAGTAGTAGAATAGAAAGCAACTTCAATCAATTGAAGAATAGACTTTTTAAAAATGAATCTTTACCCTTAAGGATAGACACGTTCTTGGAAAAATTATTAATTTATTATAAAGGTGACCATTTGTTGATACAAGGAGATAATCAAGATTGGGAAGATGGTATTTCCACTAAAAATGAATCAGTCCATAATCCAGACATCCTCAATAGGTCAACTATTGGATATCAAAATAATTGTGTTCAATATACTCCACCCGTAGAACAAGAAGTGATGATTGATAGGTATTCTGTAGATGATAATACATCATTACAATATGAAACTAAAGAATGGGAAGACAGTATTTCGTTTGTAAATGAACCTGATACTGTTCCCAAAACCAATGATAACCTAGTAAATGATAATGTATTTCAAAACAATCAAAGAACTGTACAAAACGGTAGCAGCAATGAGGATGAAGATGAAATCATAAGGATCTCTAAAAATATAAATGTATATGATATTGTAATCGATGAAAGCAATAATGTTGAAAAATTAAACAAAAATAATAATTATAAGTAGAAAATTGTACAAGAAACATTATTAAATGAAAAAGAAACATGTAGTGCTTCTACGAATGAAGATTATCCTATGGGATTACCCAAATGCATGTTCTGTAAAAAATCCATTCTTATCTTCGGATGTTCAGTTTCAATACCAGATGGCAATAATGATTATGGACTGAAAAGAATATGTGAGGACTGTGATAGAAAAAATGCAGATAAGACTGAAAATAATGCAACATTAGTGTGGAAAAAAACCGTTATCAAAAAAAAAGAGATCTTCTCATTCATATCTTATTTCACAATCAGGTTTCAAGCATGTTGATTTTAATAAAAAAGGTTCAATCACTCCAATATTTTTATTAAAGAACGGAAATAGTTTTACTAACAGAGCGATTATGGTTCCCGGAGTAGGAAAAATGGTATTGAATAACACTTGTTCGGTAGATTCAGTATTATCAATTTTAGCATCATCAGTTGCCGACAGTTTAAAATTTAAAAATGTCATTATCAATAAGTCATCATCGAATACGACTGCTAAGTTAATATAAAGATGATTTCACAAAATGATTTTAAGGATATTTACTACGAACGATTATTACTTGTTTTGCAGTTTTTTGGTGAAAAAATAAAATATCTTGTTGGTGGGCTAAAATCCATTGATATGACTAACACAACAGCATCAATGGCTAGTAAATTAATGGCAGACATGCCATCATTTATCAGAAATAGCAATTGCAATAATTTTTGTTCTGTAAAATATATTGAGACAACTTCTACTATGATTTCATTGAATAAATTCAATGACGAGTTTTCAATCCAAGAAGAATTGTATGAATATCTCAGAGAATCAGAAGAGAAATGTGTTTACTGTGGACATCAAAGGATATCTTCAATTCATCCTACTACACATATTTTGGTTGAGCTGATATCACTGCCCGAAGGTAAATATGAAATATTATAAAAATGTATGATCTATTTTTTTTTTCGTGTCGTGCAAAAATACATATAATACATTCTCCTTATATTTAGAAGCATCGACCAGTACAGTTAATATTGAGAAATCTTCGGTAACATTGGTGAGACAAAACTTTGCGAAACCAAACAATATAAAATTATGCGAAATAGAGAAGAACCTAACAGCTATTTCGGAAATGTATTAACTACGAGGGGTAATTAATTTCCATGGTGGTGAACGTCGAGGGCTTCGGTCAGTCACAGGCCACTATACTGCCAGCGCTTTTCGAAGCAACGGGAAATGGGAAACCTATGACGATATGAAAACAACAGTTCAATCCACTAAACAAGAATACGATGTAGAATTTTTAATTTATACAATTTGATGTTTATAATTTTTAACTTTATTTTTTCAACCAATTTAAATTATTAAATATTACAAAAAATATTCAAAAGGAATTGAATAAAATAGGTAAGTGTAATATAATTTATTAACAAAGGCTAATGTTAACTAAAATTATTACTATTTATCTAACAGTAATGATTCATTACCATTATCATTATGAAATGTAATGACAGTACATATTTTAGAAAATATTTACTTAAGAAATTTTGTGTTTATATTGTAATATTAAAAAAATATTTTTTCTTGTACCCTTAATTTTTATAAAATTGCATCTGACCATTTTTGGAACCATTTTAGAGTCGATAAAAGGATTGTATAATAACCATGGAATTGGTGTAACAGTTACACGCATTTTAAAATAAGTATTACAAATGTGTACAAATGAAATAACGATCGTTGTTACTAGTTTGGAGTCGGTGGGACTAATACAAGCCGATGGCGGTACTGGAGTAACGTTACAAATAGTTTGAAAATTGTGTGTTGTTTTGAATGATAATCTTAACATTCAAAATGTCTACGGTTATTCGTTTTTGAATTACAATAAAATAAAAAAACCGTTCCCTGAAAATCCTTAGTTTACTTGTGAATATCAAATGTCTAATAAACGCCCATAAAAAATTGATTTGACATTCCGGTAAATCTTAAGAGGAATCTCGTATTAAATTTTCAAATCTTAGGTTTGAACAGATATTTTTTTATTAATTTCTAAATCGAAAAGAAATGCAAATTTTGGTGATTTTGATGTATTTTTTGAAATTCTAACTTTAGAAGCTTTTAAAAAAAACGTTTGTAGATTTATACTCAACTGTTTTTTAATTTTCCTTAATAAATAATGAGAAGCTTTGTATTAGTTTTTAAATTTTTTTAACAGAGTAAACAAAATTACTATCGACAATACACAAACTAATAAATAAAGAAACCAAAAATGTCTTATGCTTATAAATAAATATCTCAAAACATTCAAAGTGTTACGTTGTATATGAAATGCTTTTATAAAAATTCGATGAAAATGTCATGTTATTATTTATTGTGATACAACTAAACACAAAATAAATTTTGTTAAATATATATTCTTTGCTTAAAATCCAGTTTTCCCTTAATTTGTTTTTCTGGGTGCTTTTGTAAATCATTTTGAATTTTTTTCTTTTGACCCCTAAAGTACCAACTAGATTTATTTTCCTACTATAAAAAATGCTGATGAAGAAAATCGATGAATTTTGACTGCTCCACATAAAGTGATGACAAACACAAAAAAACACATCATTGTAAAATCAATACATTCTTCGTTTCGCTCAGAATCTAAAATACGATACGAAAATTGTAATATTATTATTAAAATAATTGTTTGGTAGCCTTGATTAACGTATATGGCTTAAATAATGAATACAAAGGTCCTCATAAGTAGTTCATATTTAACTACTAATGAGGACTAAAAAACCTCTGATAATTTTAATGTTATAGGTATAAAACTGCTATGTTTTTTGCAACAATAAATTCAACATAATATTATTATTATTATTACCTTTTAATATAATATTAAATATCTTAGGCCGACACATAGCCCCCACTCAGAATTTTTTTTGGTAAATAAACGATATATCATTGAAGTTTAAGTTAGTACATCTATTTCAGAGACTCACTCGACACCTATTTTGCAGCAGGGTAGTACCCCCTTGCCAACCTTTTTTTTTCCGATATGAAAACACTTTTAGTCAACAATTTGACATTAAGAGTAGACAAAGAGCTTAAAGGTTCATGTTAGACATTTATGTTAATATTTTTCATATGACGTAGAGTCGGTTATTTTTAAATTTTCCAATCAAAAGTTTGTTTAACATTATATAATATGTATATAATATAATGAACATTTGAATCGGAAACATTTAATTAAGGTATAAAAATAAAAATTAATTTTAATTTTCGACTGATTGAATTGCGTTAGAAAAATAAAAGTCATAATAGTTATATATTATTTTAATTTCAAAATTGTTCTGTAAATACTAGTCGGCGCCACGATGACAATCAATATATTAGTAATAATAGGTTAGATACGAAATCTATACGAATTTATCCTAAACGAATTCTCAATATTTACAGTTTTCGTATTTTTTCTAATATATTTGGACGTCGCACATTGTACCAGTATATATTATTATGAACATAGTGTGCATATTACTTATTAGTGTGTATAATACAAACATTTACTAGCTCAAAGTTATTATAATAATGCACAACAGATGTTCTGAGTGAAGGCGACCTTACATCCGAAGTGTCTGTATATCGTGTCCGACTTTTTGGCCTTTGACCGTAGTAAAATGTATTCGCAAGTTAAATGAAACAAATTATAAATAAACACTTAAAACCCGACTTTAAAATCGTTTATTCTAGACCGTAGTCAACTGTACGATTAAAAAGTTCTGAATATTATTTGTTTTCGTTGTTTAAGTATTATTTTTATAATAAGTTTAATGAATTTATTATCACCAATTTAATTTCCTATACACTTATTATGCTGAAATTAATGGTGAATCTAAAAATTAAAAGGGGTTTCTAGACACGAGGCGTCCACTTCTATAATGATATAATATAAGTCTTAAGACAAGACCAAATTTAGATGGGCGTGGAGCTTGTCCACGACAAATTAATATACCTGGGTCTCCACGGGAATATTGTTTTTCCTCCCCTTTCATTTATATAATGATATTTTCCTACAACAATGTTTACGTAGGTATAATTAAGACGTAAATAAAAAATAATTAATAATAGTAATACTTAAATGTCAACAATAATATTAATGCATCGATCGATAAGCCGCACCACTTAATTTTTGTCTCCCGATGCCAAAACTAACAACAATAATTATACGTATTTTTTTTATTTGTTTATTAAATTGACTTTGGACTTGTGCATACACTAGTGTCCAGTACTAATAATTGACATTGTGTTTGTTGGAACATCAGTGCTTATATAATATGAGATATTATATTTTTACAAATTTTTAAAAATTATTGTCCTCTGATGAAGGATAGGTGTTGTCCAGAGGCCTTCACAAAGCTAAATCCAAACATGTATACAAACACAAAAAACATTGTTTTGATATCACAAACTTGCTACGAGAAATCGTTATGGTTGTTTATATCATCTCTTAGTAACAAATTGTTAAACATTGACCTCTACCGAAGGATAAGTGTCCCGGGGCCTTTGCATAGCTAAATTCAATCATGTATATTAATATAATGACAATACTAGTTAAAAAAAAAAAATTATAATAATAATAAACACAAACACTTATACATTATGTTTTGTTTGTACTGTTGGAGACTATAATGTATCACACCTTTTTGAAGATTAACTAATATAACGAGAAAGAATCTTTGAAGTAGTGTCTAAGAGGGAAAAAGATATATCTCTCGTGGCACACTCCACTTGCGACACTCCACCCATGACTGAAATTATGTCAGTTATTTATTATTTCAGTTACTTACCCACTTCCTTCCTTAACGTCTTCAACCACCCAAAACTATTATAATAGGCGTTATTATGGAATAATAATGTCACATTCGTTTTTAAACGTGTTCGAATAGATTTTCGGAGAAGGCGTTTTATGAACAATTCGTTACTGCATCGACGTTGTTAAAATGTTTTTAAATTATTTTTTTAGTTCTTGCAGTCATCAAATATGTGATCACGAAGGATTACCTATACTGGTAAAATGGCAAGACCAATAAAAATTATATTTAGTTTGATTCGTATAAGAATATTATTATTGCTGTACTGATATCAATACGACATCATATCACATGCGGATTGACTGGTAAATTATACCATTTTACAACCACTCTACAATCAGTTAATATTTATATTTAATATTATCCAAAAAAATATGTTTTTATTAAAACATAGTACCAATGTTTTATACTTTTCTTTTTAGTGATGTGCTCAACCCACGAAATACCAACAATTTTACCAACGATTTTAATTACAATAATATTGTATTAAGACGTGTGTGTACCCACTAAACGAAAAGGTACGGTTTTATATTATATACTGCTGATAATTAAAAAAATATGCAAAAATCATTTGCACCACACAAAGCACAATAATAATATACCTCCGAAGGGCGTGCGGTAAATGCATAAACTGTGGTGGATGTCATTATATACGCATTACGCTCTGCAATACATTTTACAATAATGTGGAACAATGCCAATGTCGTTTCGGATTTTATTTTATTTTTTCGTCCCCTTTTAAATCTTAGTTTCGTAAGACCTTAAGCGTTTGAAAAGTTTCATCGAAATCCCGCGTATCGCGCGTAACCCCGGTAAAAGCTGGTGTCGTACGCGTTTGATAATCGTCCTGGCATCGATCGACGGCTATTATATTGAACGGCTTCGAATCATTTTCGTCCCACAGAGGTCTAAAAATTAGTAAAGGTCCCCGGGAGTGACTGTTTTTAAATTTAAATAATATTTGCCTTGAAAATAATCATTTCTTTCATACCCGAGGTACGGCGTATATTATGCATGTTCATCTTTTCCGAAAAATGAATATTTTACTGACAAAATGTCTTTACTCTATCGGCAATACATTCTTGAAGTTTCCGTAGACTCGTATAATATACATTATACATTGTAAATTAATATAATTTAGGTTTATTAAAACGATAATACGATAATATAATAATATTACTAGAAAAGTACTATTATTTATTAAATCGTTTATAATAATATTATTACCTATAATACATTGACTCTGCTGTTACAATATTTTTTACGATACACCACTAATACCATAACGGTCGTCGGCCATATCTTTTAATTGCATAACTACTGTTTAATGAATGAACGCAGTGTTATATTATATTATCGTTTTCTTAGCGTTTCTTTTCTTTTCGGGAGCCAATAACTATATAATAAGTAACTCCGGGCGACCGGAAATCCGCGGAAACAGACAAAACCGACGAGTTTCATCTACTGGACAACACGGGTAGAAAAATAGTCCAATTCAATATTGTTTTCATCTGTATCGATGGACATCCCGCGGTTTCGTATTGGCGCGGCAATAATATCACTGTTTCACAGTCGGCGAAACATAATAAATGTCTTCGAAAACGTGCACAGCGTTCTACGCGGGTACGAAAACATTTTCAAAAATAAATAACACTTGGGTATAATATGCAGATAAAAATACGCTGAAACTATTTATGATGAGTGTACCTATAGTGGAAAATTGGAAACGATTCCTTTACGATATTATATCAATATGTGTGCAGACTTCTATATTACTTAGTGCCACCGAGTTCAAGCGAATAATGATCTCTTCACTCGAGACTCCAGACTCTTTAATATAATTCATCACTATTGTAATATTATATTATTTACAGTTCGTGTTATGCATATTACGTTAAACAAAACACAGTGAATATTATATTATATTAAATAATAAATAACAATCATATTAAATATAATATTTAAAAAATTAAAAACGTCCAACCTGTAATCTTTGAGCGTTATATATAGCTTGTGACTAAAATCTGATTTTGTTTTATTCTCATGTTAACCGTGCAGTGTATTCTTATCGTCTCCATACTTCATTCTAATATATGTTACCTACCACAAAGTGTCAAACAAAATAAAATATTCGGTTTGAATATTGTTCGTTTCAAGTAAGTACGCACGCCGTTTCATACTTATGATATAATTACTTTTTAAAAGATCATAATTTTTTCCGCTGCTTAATACTGAATAATTGGATTCTATGTTTACTTCTAGTTTAATGCCACCTAAGGGTAACTCGAGGTAGGTAGTCAAACGTATAAAATAAAAACCATGAAGGACTTAAAGTACACAATATTTAATTCTGATTTATTCTTACAACTAATTAAGACACAGGAATTTTGTAACTTGGTAAAAGTGCAAAACTACCTAACTATATTATATTATATTTTTTTCTTGCAATTTCAATTAAAATTTAAAACTGACCCAAACACCTCCATTTCACAAGAGGAATTTTATATTGCTCTCAAACGGCAAAATCGACAAAATCTTTGATATTATTACAGTGGATTGTGTTGTTTTTTTTTATTACTAATCAATAATACAACGAGGACAGTGAAAATACAACAAAAGTCGAATATTTTATACTATTGCATAACTTTTTAACGTGGTCATTCGATTGTCAGCACTCTATTCATACGTTAATCACGAACCAATTAAAATGTTCAGTAAATCGGCTGAAAATACTTTAGTTAACCTTCCTAATTATT
>JAIWJD010000025.1:0-82500 GCA_022818045.1 Neotoxoptera formosana | reverse complement strand
TGGTGGTTTGGAGGGTGGTGGGTTATTGAAGGGGTGGGTAGGTTGTGTTTGGTGTTGGTTGTTGGGTGGGAGGTGGATGGGGGTTTGTGGGGTGGGGGTGTATGTGGTGTGTGTGGGTGTTGGTTGGGTAGGTTGGGAGGATTATGGGGTTGGTGGGTGGTTGGGGGGATGGGGTGGTATGTGTGGGATTGTGTGGGTGGGGGTGAGAGATGGGTGGAGGGGTAGGGTAGGGTGGTGAGTTGGTTGTGTGGTTGGGGAGTTTTGGGGGGGGTGGGGGAGGTGGGTGGGTTGGGGGTTGGGGTGGGGGAGGAGTGGTTGGAGGTGGTAGGGTGGAGGGGGTTGGGGTGTTGGTTGTGTATGGTGGTGGGGGGTGGGTTGAGTTGGGTGTGGTGAGGTTTGGTGTGGGTTGAGGTGTGATGGGATGTTGGGGGGTTGGTGGGGATGGTGTGGGGGGTTTGTGGGAGTTTGGGGTGTGGTGGGGGGAGGTGGGGGTGTGGTGGGTGGGGTTGTGTTGGGGGTGAGTTTGTAAAGAAGGGAGGGGGTTGTGGGTGTGGGGCTGTGTGGTGTGGTTGTGGTGGTTGGGGGAGAGTGGGTGGGTGTGTGTGTATTGTGGGTGGGGTGGATTGGGTGTGGGGGGGTGAGGTGGGGTGTGGGTGTTTGTAGGGGAGGAGGGTTGTGGGTGGGAGTTTTGGTGGGTTGTGTTTGTGTTGGGTGGGGTGGTTGTAAGTTGGGGGGTGGTGGTTTGTGGTACTGGGTGTTGTTTTGGGGTAGGGGTGGTTTGATGGGTGGGGGGTGGTGGTTGGGGTTGGTTGGTGAAGGTGTGGGTGGGGGGGGGGGGAGGAGTTGGTGGGATTTTGTGGGGGTTGTGTGTGGTAAGGGTTGAGGGTGTGTGGGTTGGGGTGTGTGGGGTGTGGTGTAGGTGGGGTGGGGGGGGTGGGAGGGGGAGTTTGGTGTGGGTGGGTGTGTTGTGGTGTTGGTGTAGTGGAGTTGTTGAGGGGTGGGTGAGTTTGGGGATGGGGGGGGGGGTGGTGGGGTAGTTTTTGTAGGGGGTGGGGGGTGGGTTTTGGGGTGGGTGTGGGGTGGGGTGTGGTGTGGGAGTTTGGTGGGGGTGGGGGGTGGTTGTGTGGGTGGGGGGGTGGTGGTTGTGGTGTGTTGTGTTGTGGATTGGTTGGGGGTTGGGGGGGGGGGGTGTGTGTGTGTGTAGGTGTGGTTGGTGTGGTTGGGGTGGGTGTGGTAGGGGTGGGGGTGCGAGTGTTTGCGTGGGGTGGGTGTGGGTGTTTGGGTGGGGGTGGGGGTTGGGGAGTTGGTGGTGGTTGGATGTGGTTGGGGGGGGGTGGTTGTTGGTAGAGGTGTGGGGTTGGATTGAGGGTTTTGTGTTGGTGAGGGGGGATTTTGTTGGTGGGGTATAGGTGTTGGGGTAGGGGGGTGATGCTTGGTTGGGGGATGGGTAGAGTTTTATTGTGGCGGGGGTGGTGGGGTGTGGGATGAGTGTGTTTAGGGGGTTCTGGGTGGTGTGTTTGGGGTGGGGTTGGTGTGAGGTGGGTGTGATTGGGTTGAGGTGTAGTGGGGGCTGGTTGGGGTGGGTTTGGGTTGAGGTGGTGGTGGTTGTAGTGGGGGGTGGTGGGGATGGTTGGGGATGGTGGGGGGTTGTGGGTGGGGGGGTAGGTGTTTAAGGGGGGGGGTGTGGGGGGGGTTGTTTGGTGGGGGTGGGTGGGGGTGTTTTTGAGGTGGTAGTGTGTGGGTGGTGTGTTGGGGGGTGGGTGAGGGGGGAAGGGGGGGGGAGTGTGGTGTTGGTGGGGGGGGGGGTGTGTGAGGTGTTAGGGTAGGTTGTGTGGTGGGTTTGGGTGGGGGGGTTGTGTGGGGTGAGGGTGGGGGAGTTGTGTGTGGATGTGGGGGGTTAGGGGGTGGGTGGGATGATGTGTTGGGGGGGTGGGAGGGTTTTTGTTGAGTCGTGTGTGGGTGGTTGGGTGGGGGGGTTGGATGAGGGGGTTGTAGGTTGATGGTGGGGTGGTGGGGTGTGGTGGGGGGGTGGTTGTGTTGGTGGGTTGGTGGAGGGTTGTATGGGTTTTTGGGTTTGTGGTGTTGGGTTGTGGGTGGGTGGTGGTGGAGGGGGTTTTTTGTGTTGGGGTGGGTGGGTGTGGGTGGGGGTGTGGTGGGTTGTTGGGTGGGGAGTGGGTGGTGTTGGTGTAGTTGTGTGGGGGGTGTTGGAGTTGTGGTGAGTGGTTTTGGTGGGAAGGTGGTTGAGTTGGGGGTAGGGGGTAGGGATGGTTGGTGGGTGGGTTGTGGGTGTTGGTGGTGGTTGTTGGTGGTGTGTGGGGGTTGTGGGGGAGTTGGTGGGGTTTTTGGGTGTGGGGTGGTGGGGGTTTTGGGGGTGGTGTGTTTTGGGGAGGAGGTGGATTGGGGTGTGTGGTGGGGTTTGAGGTATTGGTGTGGGGGTGGTGGTGGTGTGGTTTTGGGGGGGTTGTGAGTGGAGGTGGTGTTTGTGGGGGTGGTTGTGGTGGTGTGGTGTGAGTGTGTGAGGGGGGGGGAGTTTTTGGGTGTATAAAGGGTGGGTGGTTGGGGAGGGTGTGTTTGTTGGTGGGTGGAGGAGGAGGTAGGGGTTGGGAGAGGTGGGAGTGGGGTAGGAGGTGTGTGGGAGGGGGTTGAGGGTTGTTTTGGTGGGGGTAGTGGGGTGGGGTGGAGGATTGGGGTTGGGTGTTGTGGTTGGTGGTGGGTTGGGGGGTGGGTTGGGGAGGGGTGTTGGGTGGTGTGGATGTGGGTGGGTGGGGGGGGGGGTGGAGGTGTGTGGTGGGGTGTTGGGTGGTGGGTGTGGTGTGGGTGTGTGTTAGGAGTGTTGAGGTGTGTGGTTTGGTTGGTGGGGTGGGTGGGGGAGGGTGTGGTTTGGGTGTGTTGTGAGGGATTGGGGAGTGTGTTGGTGGGTTGTTGGAGGTGTGGTTTGGTTTGTGGGGGTGGGTTGAGGGTGGGGGGTGGGTTGGTGGGTTAGGGTTTTGGTGGGTGTTTGTGTGGGAGGGGGGTGTGGGGGGTTTTGGTTGGGGTGGAGTGAGGGTGGGTGGGGTGGGGGTTTGGTTGGTGTTTGGGGGGGGGTGTGGGTGTTGTGGTAATGGGGGGTGGTGTGTGTTTGGAGTGGGTGAGGGAGGTTGGGGGGGGTGGGCGGAGTGGGAGTGGGTGTGGGGGTGGTGGGTGTGGTGTGTGGGGGGGTTAGTTGGGTGTGTTTGGTGTGTTTTGTTGGTTGGGTAGGTGGTGTGGTTTGGTGGGGGGGGTAGGTGGGATTGGGGGTGTTTGGGTGGTGGGGGGTGTGGTGTGGTTTGGGTGGGTTGTGTAGTGGTTGATTAGTGTTGGTGGGTGCTGGGTGGGGGTTTGGGGGGGGATTTGGGTGGGGGGGGGTTGTGGGGTGTGGGGGTTTAGTGTGAGTATAGGGTGGTGGATAGTTCGGGTTGTGGGGTAGTTAGGGGGGGGTGGATGGGTTGGTGGTGGGTTGATGTGGTGATGGTGTGGGGTTTGAGGTGGGGGTTTGGTTAGGGGTGGTGTTGTATTGGGGGGGGTTGGGTGGGTTGTGTGTTGAGTTGGTGTGGTGTGTGTGATTTTTTGGGGGTGGGAGGGGGGTTGGAGTTGGTGTGGTTAGGGGGGGTTAGGGGGGTTGGTGTTGGTGTGTGTGGGGTGGGGGGTGGTGTTGGGGGTTGTGAGTGTGGGGTGGTGTGATTGGTGGGGTGTTGGGGTGAGTGGTATGGTGGGGGGAGTTGTTTGGTTTGGTTTGTGGGAGTGGGGTTGAAGTTGGTGGTGTGGTGTGTGTGGTAGGTGTGGATGTGTTGTTGTTGGTGGGGGAATGGTTGGGGGTTATAGTGGTGGGGTTTGGTTTAGTGTGGTGTGGGGGGATGGTGTGTATTGGGGGTGGTGGGGTGGTTTGGGGGTGGTTGTGCTTTGGTGGTGGTGGGGGTGGAGGTGTTGTTGGGAGTAGTGGGGTTGTTGGGTTGGCGTGTTGAGGGTGGGGGTAGGTGTGGGGGTGGGAGTTTGGTGGGGGTGTGGTGGGGGTTTGTGTGGGGTGTTGGTGGGGTTGTGGGGGTGTGGGGTGGTGTTGGGGTGGGTGGGTTGGGGGGTGGTGGGTTGGGTTGGTGGGGGTATGGTTGGTGGGGTGGGTGGGGGGGGTGGGTGGTGGGAGTTGGGTGGGGGGTTGGTGGGGGGGGGGGGGGGGGGGGGGGGGGGGGGGGGGGGGTGGGGGGGGGGGGGTTGGGGGGTGGGGGGGGGGGGGGGGGGGGGGGGGGGGTTGTGGGGGGGGGGTGGTTGGGGGGGGGGGTGTGTGGGGGGGGAGGGGGGGGGGGGGTGTGGGTGGGTTGGTGGTGGGTTTGGTGGGGGGTTGGTGGGTGTTGTGTGGTGGGGGGGTGTGGTGTGGGTTTTGGTTTGGGTTGTGGGTTGTGTTGTGTTTGGGTGGTGGGGTTGGGGGGTGGTGTTTGGTTGTGGGGGGTTTGTGGTGGTTGTGTTTGGTGGGGGTGGGGGTGTTTTTGTGTGGGGGGGGGGGTTTTTTTTTTGTGTTTGGTTTGGGGTTGTGTTGGGTGTGTGTGGTTGGTTGGGATTTTGGGTTGGTTTGTGTTGGTGGTGGGGTTTTTGTGTGGGTTTTGTTTTTGGTATTGGTTTTTGTATGTGGGTTATGTGGTTTTTGGGTGTGGGCGTTTGAGGTGGTTGGGGGTTGGAGGTTGGGGGGGTGGTTTTGGTTGTTGTTGGGTTAGGTGTGGGGGGGTTTTGGGTGGTGGTTTTTGTCTTCTTGATGAGGGTGTTGGTGTATTGGTGGGGGGGTGGGGTGGTTGGGGGTGGGGGGGGTGGGGATGTGTTTGGGTTGGTTTGTTTTTTTTTTTTTGTGTGTTTGGGTTTTGTGTGGGGGGTGTTGATGGGTGTTTTGGTCTTTTTTTTTTGTTTTTTTTATTTTGTATTTGTTTGTGGGTGGTTGGTGTGGGGTTTGTTGTGTGGGGGGGGTTATTTGTTTAGTTTTTTTGGTTTATTTGGTTTTGTTCTTTTTTTTGGGGGGGTTTTTTGGTGGGGGGTGGGGGGGGGGTTGTGGTGTTTGGGTGTGGTGGGTATTACTTGGGGTGTCTGTGGGAGTGTGGGTCTGGTTTGGTGGTGGTGGAGGGGGGGAGGGGTGGGGTTTGTGGGGGAGTTGGTGGGGGGTGGGGGGGGGGGTTTGGTGGTTGGGGGGGGGGGTGTTAGGGTGATGGGTGTTGTAGGAGGTGTTTTAGGGTGGGTAATGGGGGGGTGGGGTGTGGTGGGGGGAGTGGTGTGGTTTGTGGGGTGGGGGTTTGGGGGGGGGACGTGGGTAGTGTGGGGGGTGTGGATGTTGGGCTTGAGGGGGGGGTTTGGGGGGTGTGGTGGGGGGTAGTTTGGGGGTGGGGGTGGGAGGGTGATGGTGGGGTGGTTATTGGGTTTGTTTGAGTTTGTTGTGTGCGGTGTGGTGGGGATGGGTGGTGGGGGTGGTGGTTTTTTGTATTTATTGTGGGGGTTGTTTTTTGGGGTGTTGGTGGTGGTTGGTGGGGGTGGGTGTGTGGGTTGGGAAGGGGGTGTTGGTGGGGGTGGGGGGGGGGGGGGGGTGGTGGGGGTGAAGGTTTGTGGGGTGGTGAATTGAGTTAGGGGTTGGGTGGTGTGGTGGAGGGGTGTTTGTGGGGATTTTGGGAGTGGGGTGGTGGGGGGTGTTTTGGTGGGGGGGTGTGGAGGTTGTGTGTGGTGGGTGGGGGGTGTTGGGGTGTGGGGTGGGTGGGTGGGGGTGGGGGGGGGGGTGTGGGGGTAGGGTGGGGTGTTGTGTGGGGGGGGATGGTTTTGTTGGTGGGTTGTGGGGGTGGGTCGTGGAGGGTGGGTGGGTGGGATGGGGGTCATCATATGATCAGGATACAGTATGATGAGGTTGCTGTAGAGGGGGGGGGGGGGGGTGGGGGGGGGTGTGTGGGGGGGGGGGGGGGGGGGGGGGGGGGGGGGGGTTGGGGGGGGGGGGGGGGGGGGGGGGGGGGGGGGGGGGGCTGGTGGGGGGGGGGGGGGGGGGGGGGGTGGGGGGGGGGTGGTGGGGGGGGGGTGTGGGGTGGGGGGGGGGGGGGGGGTGGGGGGTGGGGGGGGGGGGGGGGAGGGGTGGGGTGGGGGGGGGGGGGGGGGTGGGGGGGGGGGGGATTTTTTTTTGTGTTTTTGTTGTCTTTTGTTGTATTTTTTGTTATTGTAATTTTTGGTGGGGGGGGGGGGGGGGGGGGGGGTAGGGGGGGGGGGTGGGGGGGGGGTGGGGAGGGGGGGGGGGGGGGGGGGGGGGGGGGGGGGGGGAGTGGTGGGGGGTGGTTGGGGGGGGGGTGGGGGGGGGGGGGGGGGGGGGGGGGGGGGGCATGGTCGGTGGGGGAGGGGGTGTTGGGTTTTTTTGTTTGTTTGTCGTTGTGAGGTTGGGGATGGGTGTGAGGTAGGTAGGTGGTTTTTTTTGTTTTTTTTTAGTTTGGTTTTTTGGTGGGAAGTTCTGTTTTTTTGTTTGGCTAAGGGGGGTGGTATGGTTTTTGGTTTTTTATGGTGGGGGAGCGGGTGGGGGCGGGAGTGGTGGTAAGGGTGGGGGGGGAAAAGCGCGGGGAGGGGTTGTTTGTTGTTTTTGGTGTGGGTTTGGTTGGTTGTGTTGTTGTATGTTTTGTATTTTCGGAGTGGCGGGGAGGGTGGGGGGTGTTGGGGGGGAGGGTGTGTGGGTGGGGGGGGACGGGGGCGGACTAGGGGATGGGTGTGGGGGGGGGGGTGGTGGGGGTTGGGGGCGGTGAGGGGCGACGGGTGGGTGGGGGGGTGGGGGGGTGCGAGGGGCGGTGCGGGTGGGGGTGTAGGTGGAGCGTGGGGAGCAGGTGGGGGGGGTGGGTGGGGGGAGGGTGGAGGGGGTGGGGGGGGGGGGGGTGGGAGTGGGTGGGGTAGGGGGGGTGAGGTGGGGTAGGGTGCGGGGGGGTGGAGGGACGGGGGTGGGGGGGGGGTCGGGGGGGGGGCGGGGCGGGTGTTGGGTGCGGGGTGGGGCGGGGGGGGGGGGGGGGAGGTAGGGAGCGCGGGTTAAGTTGGTGATGTAGGTGTTTGTGGGGTGGTGTGTGGGTGTGGGTTCTGGTTGGGGGTGTGGTAGTTCTCTGTTTTGCGGGTCTTGGATGGTCGTGGGTAGTGTGTTGTGTTGGGGTTGGTGGTGTAGTGTTTTTTGTGGGGGTTTGCGTACGTGGGGGGTTGGGTTGGTGGTTGTGTTTTTTTTTTTCGTTTTTTTTTTTTTGATTTTTGTTGAGGGGTGGGCTTGGATGTGGTGGGGTAGGTGGGTGGGGTGTTAGTGGTGGAATGGTGGGGGGTGTGGTGGGTCGTTGTAGGTGGAGGGTGTGAGGGTGGTGTGGTGGGTTGGGTGTAGGGGTGGGGGGTGTTTTTTTTTGTGATGTGTGGGGGTGGGTGGGTTCGTGAGCTGGGGTGGGCAGGAGTGGTCGGGGGGGGTGGGTTGGGTGGGAGGTGGCGGGGGGTGAGAGGTGGCGGGGGGCGGTGTGGGGCGGGTGGGTTGGTGGGTTGGTGGTGTGGGGGTGATGGGCTGGGCGATGGTAGTAGTGGGGTGGGTGATGGGGAGGTGGGGGGGTGGGAGGGTGGTGCGTGGGTTCATGGGGGTGGGGGGGGTGGTGGTTGTGTGTTTGTTGTTTTTTTTTCTGTTATGTTTTTTTTATGTTGTTTTTTTGTTTCTTCTTGTATTTTTTGTTGTTTGATGGTGTGTGTGTGGTTGTTGTTTTTGGCATTTGTTGTTGGATGTATAGTGTATTTTTTTTTAGTTGGTTTTTGATGTATTAGGTTGTTTTTTTGTTTGTATGTTGTGTTTTTTTTTTTAGGTTTTATGGGTTGGGGTGTGGGGTTGGTGGGATAGTGCTTTGTTGTTTCTTCTTTTTTTGTGGTGGTGTTTTGTTATTTTTGGGTTGTCTGTTTTTTAGCGGTTTGCTTTTTTACTTTTTTATGTTATTTTTATGAGAGTTTTTCTGTTTTTTTTTGTGTGTGTTGTTTTTTGTTTTAATTCTGAGTGACTGTTTTTATTTTTATTTGATAATTTTTTAATTTAGAGTGTTTGGAGTATGTCGAGGGCGTGGTAGTGTGTGCAGTATGGTTTGGGTTGTGGTGTTGGATGATTGTTGTTGTTTGGGTGGGTGTTTGTCTTGTATGTTTTTTTCTGTATAATTTGTTTTTTTTTTATTTTTTTTTGACGTGGTATGTGGAGTGCGTTGTTTTTGTTGTTCTTTATACTTTATTTTTTTTTTTTTCTTATTATATTTAAATTAAATTTTTTTAATTTATTCTTTTTTATTTTGATTTTTATTGTTTTTGTTTGTGGGATTTGGTTGTTGTTGGAGTTTGTTTGGGTGTTGGGTTGGGGCTGGTGTTTGGTGGAGGTCTGTGTTTGGGGTTGTTGGTGTGCGAGTGGGTTGGTTTGTGTGTTGGGGTTTGCTGGCTGTGTACGTGTTGTTGGTTTTGCGGGCTTGTAGTAGGGGGGGGGTTGGTTGGTTATGGGTTAGGGTTAGGGAGGTTGGGGAGGTGCGTGGTTGTGTTTGTTGTTTTTTGTTTTGTTTCTGTTTTTTTTGTGTTATTATTAGATTTTTGTTTTTTTTATTTGTGGGGGTGGTGGGTTGTTTGTTGGGGTTGGTTATCTTGTTGATTTTTTATTGGTTTTTTTTTAATATGTTGTGGGGGGTGTTGTTTTGTTATGTTGGGGCTGGGCGGGGATGGGTGGGTTGGCGGTGGGTGTGTTTTTTTTGTAGTGTTTATGTTGTTGGGGTTTTATTTTGGTGTGTGATTTTTTTGTTGATGGTGGGTTTGTAGGGGCTGAAAGAGTGGGGTGGTGTGTTATTGTTTTTATTGGGGCGTGTTTTTATGTTTTTGTTGTATAGTTTTTGTTGAGTGGGGGGGGGTAGGATCGTTTATGCTGGGGGTGTGGGTGGGCGTTTTTTGTGGTTTTCTGTTTTTTTTATGGGGGGGTGGGGTTGTGGTGTGGGTTGGGGGCGTTTGTGGGGGTGGGTGTTGGGGGTGGGTGGGGGGGGTTTTGTGGGGGGGGTAAGAGTGGGTTGACGTCGGAGTGAGGTTCGTGGGAGTTTTGGGGGGTCAGTGGCTTGGTTTGGGTTTGTGGGGGGTGGTTATTGCTGATGGTGGGTGGGGGGGGGGGTGTGTGTTGGGGTGGGTGTGGGTGTAGTGGTGGAGGATGTGCTGTAGTTTTGTGCTAGTGTGGGTCTTGTTTGGGTGTGTTTATTGTTTTGTGGTTTTTTGTGGGTGGGTGTGATGTTGTGGTGGGTGTTTGTGGGGGTGGTTTTTTTTGGTTTGTTTTGTGTGTTTTTGATTATTTTTTTTTTCATGATGTGAAGGGTGGTGTTGTGTGGTTGTTGGGTTGGGGGGGGGTTGGTGTGGGGGTTTTTTGAGTGTTGGTGTGTTGGGTCTTTGTTGGTGTTGGTGTTGTGGGGTGGGGAGGTTTGGTGGTGGGGGGTTGTATGTAGGGTTTGTCTGGGCCTGGTTAGTGGTAGGCTTGGGTGTGTGGTTGGGTGGGGGTTTTTTTTAGTTTTTTTTTTGTTTTATTAGGTGTTTTTAGTGTGGGGGACAGATACTGTCATGGATGTCTGGTGGGTGTGTTTTATTTTTGGTTTGGTGTTTGTGTTTCTGTGAGTGTTGTGGGGGGTTGTGGAGGTTTGTGAGTTGAGGTGTGGGGGAGGTGCTTTTGGGTGGTGGGGGTTTGGTTTTTGGGTGTTGTGGGGGTAGGGATTGTGAGGGGGTGTGGGTAGGGCTGGTTTGGGGTGGTATGTGTTGTGGGTGTTGTTGGGTTCTGGTGGTTGTAGAGGTGTTTGGGGTGTGGCGTTGTGCTAGGGTTCTGGGTGGGGTAGGGATCGATTGTTTGTTCTTATTGTTTTTATTTTTGTTGTTTGTTTTTGTGTAGTTTTTTTTTTTTTTTTATTTGTTGGCACGTGGGTGGGTTGGGTGGTTTTGTTGGGGGGGTTAGGGGGGTGGGTTGTGGTGGTTTGGGTTGTGTTGTTGTTGGTTGAGGGCGGGCGTTGTTGTTTGCTAGGGTTTGGGGAGGGGGGATGAGTTTTCTTTATAGGGTTGTTTGGTGTGGGGTTGGTGTTTTTGGGGGGTTTGGGGTGGGCGGTGGGTAGGGGAGGTTTTTGGTTTTTTTTTTATTTTTTTTGTGGTGGTGGTGGGGGTTGAAGGTGTTGTTGTGTGTGGGTTTGGGTGATTGTGGGCTAGTGGTGGGCGTGGGGGAGTGTGGTGGTATGTGTTAGGTGAGTTGTTGTGGTGTTTTAGTTGGGTGCGTGTATGGAGGGGGAGGGGGTTTGTTGGGGGGGGTTGTGTTGGTTGAGGGGGTATTTGGTTTTGTGTGGGGGAGTTGGAGATATGGTGTGTTTTTTTTTATTTTTAGGGGTGGGGGGGTATGCTCGGTGGAGAGGGGTGGGTATGGGCGGTTGGAGGGTCGATGGGGTTTTAGGTGTGTGTGGTTGGTGGGGTGTGTGTTATTATAGTTGGTTTTTTTTTTTGAGGGGTTTTTTTTTGTGTTGGTTATTGGATGTGGGTCGTGGGTGTGTGTCGTTTTGTTGTTTTTTTGTTTTTCTTTTTTTGTTTTTTTTGAGGGTGTTTGTTGTTGTGGTTTTTGTGTGTTTTTGTGTTTGTAGGGGGGGGGTGTTGGGGCGGGTGGTTTTTTTTTGTGGGGGGAGGGTGAGGGGTTGGGGGTGTGGTGGTTTGTGGGTTGGAGGGTTCGGGTGTGGAGTGGGTGTTAGGGATTGTTGTGTGTTTGTACTTTTGTTGCGTACTTATTGGTTTTTTTTCATGGGGTGTTGAGTGGGGGATTTAGTGGGTGTTGTGGTTGAGGGGGTGTGTGTGGGGTGTGTGTTCTTATGAGTGTTTGTTTTTAATGTGATGGGGTGGTGGTTTAGTCGGGGGGGGGTGGTGTGGTGGTCGGGATGGGTTGGGGTGGTGGGGTTGGGTTGGTTGGGTGGGGGGGGGTGGTGTGTGTCGGTGTGGGCTGGTTGGTGTGTAGGTGGGGGAGTTGTTGGGTGGGAGCGGTGAGGGGTGAGTGGGGGGGGGTCTGTGGGGGGGGAGCGGGGATTGTGGTGGGCGGGGGTGGTTGGGTTGGTTTGGCGTGGTTGTGTTTGGTTTGTTGGTTATTGGGGGGGTTGTGTGTGGTCGTGGGCTGTGGTTGGGGCGGGGAGTGAGGGGGGGTGATTGCGTGGGGGGTGCTGGGTTTATTTTGTTTTTGTTTTTGGTTTGTGGTGTTTAGTGGGGTGTGTTTGTAGGTGTGGCTTTGGGATTAGATAGGTGGTTTTTTTGTATTGGAGGGGTGGTGTGGAGGAGGGGTGGTAGGTGGTGTGGGTGTGTGTTTGTGTGGTTGTTTTTTCTTGTTTTCTTTTTTGTATGTTTTTATGTTGTTTTTGTTTTTTTGTGAGTCCTGTCTGGGGTGTACGGGTGGTGTGGGTGTGGGGGGGGAGGGTGGTGGGGTGGGATTGAGTGGGGGCGGGACTGGGGTGGTGGAGAAATGGGGGGGGGAGTGGGTGGGTGGGGGGGTGGGGGGGGGTGGGTGGGGGAGGGTGGGTTGGGGTGTATGCTTGGTGGGTGTGGGAGGTGGGGTTGGGGTTTGTTGTTGTGTGTTGTTTTCTTCGTTGATGTTTTTGGTGGTGTGTTGTTTGGTGATGGGGGGTGGTATTGTTTTTTTTTTTGTGTTTTGTAGTTGGGGTGTTTTGTGTTTTTTGTGTTTTTGGTTTGTTCTTGTATTTTTTCGGTTTTGTTTTTTGTGTTTTGATGGTGTTGTCGTTTTTTTTGTTTTTTTGTATTTTGTTTTTTTTTTTTTGTATTTTGGGTTTGTTTTGTGTATGGGGGTGTTTGGTGGTTTTGTTTGTCTTTTTTTTTTTTTTTGTTTGTTGTTTTGTTTTGTTTTTTTTGTTAGGTGGCTGGTTGGTGGGGGCGTGGGTTGTGGTGGGTACTTTTTTCTTTTGTTAGTTTATTTGAGGTTTTTTTTGTTGTTTGTTATTTTGTTCTTATTTTAGTGTGGTGGTTGTTATGTGGAGCGGGTGCTGTAGTGTTGGGGTTTGTTCGTGTTGATTGGGCGTGGTATGGCTGGGTGTTTTGATTTCGTGTTGTTTGGTCGGGTTTGGGAGAGGTGGCGTGGTAGTCGTTGTTGGTTATTGGTGGGGTTTTTGGTGTTAATTTGTGGGATGTGGGAGGGCTTGTGGAGAGGGGGGAGTGTGTTGGGGTTGGTTGCGTTGCTGCTCAGGTAGAGGGTTTTGTCTGGGTTGGTGGGTTTGGCGGGTCTTTGTGGTGTGTGTTGGGTAGTGGGGGGTGGGTATGGTGTGGGTTAGTTTGTTTGGTGGAGCTTGCATTGTTTGGTGGGGGTTTTGTGGTTGCGGGAAATTTTGTCGGGGGTTCAGTGGTTTTCGGTTTGGGTTGTGGTTTATGGTTGTGGCGTGTTGTGGTTGCGGTGGGTGGATGTGTGGGCTGGTGTGTCTTTTATTATTTGGTCTGGTTGGGGGGTTTTGGTTGGATTTGGGGGTGGTGTTTTTGTTAAGTGGGTGTGTGGGGTGTCTGGATTGTGTGTTGGTGTGTGTTGGGGGTGTTTTGTTGATGGAGATTAGGGTGGTGTTGTTGTTTTAGTGATGTGTGTGTTATATTTTATTTTTCTTTCTTTTTTTTTTTTTTTTTCTATGTTATTCTTGATTGGATATTTGAGGGTGGGTTTGTGTGTGGTGTGTGGGTGTGGGTTCGGTGGGGAGTCGGGGAGTGTGGGGTGGTGTGTTTTGTTTGTTGGAGTTGTTCTTTATTGTTGTCTGTTGCTTAGTGGGGGTGTGTGGTGGGGGGTGTGTGGTGTCGTTGTTGTTGGGTGTGATTATTTGGTTTTTTTTTTTTTTGTTGTTTTTTTTTGGGGCTGGGTGGTGTTCTGGGGTGTAGGGTGGGATAGGGGGGGGTGGTTTCTTTTTTATGTTTTTTGTGTTTATTTTTTTTTTTTTGTGTTTTGTTGGGGGGGGGGGTGGTTGTGGGGGTGCTGCGATAGTGCGTTGGTTTGTAGGTGGGAGGGGAGGTTGGGTGGGGGGTTGGGGTCTTGGGGGTTTTTTTTTTTATTTTTGTGGGCGGCGGGCTGGGGGTGGTGTGTGTGGGTGTGGCTAGGTTTCGGGTGTTGGGGGTGGTTTTTTTGGTGTGTGGGTGTGTTCGGTTGGGGTGTTGGGTTTTTTGATTTTGTTTCCTTTTTTGGGTTCTGGCGGGAGTTTTGTAGATGTTTTTTTGTGTTTTTGTTTTAGTGTTGGGGGTTGGGCTTGTTGTGTAGGGGGAGGTAGGGTGGTGGCGGGAGGTTGAGTGTGGGGGGTGGGTTGTGGTGTGGGGTTTGTTGGCGCGGTGTTGAGGTCTGGTTGGGTGGTGGGTCGGGTGGTTGGGGGTTTGTGTGTGGGTGGTGGAGGGGGGGGTGGATGTTGGGGGGTGCGAGCGGGTGGTGGGTGGGGGGGCGGGGGATGGTGGGGGGTGGGTGTTTTTTTCCTGTTTTTTTGTGGGGATGTGGTGTGGGTGTGTTAGTTTTTTTATTTATTTTTTTTGTTTTTTGTATTGTTTTTTTCTTGTTATTTGTTTTGCTTTATTAGTTATTTGTTGTTTCTTGGTGTGGTTGTTGGTTTTGGTTTGGGTTGGCGTCGGGGGTGATGGGTGGGGTGATTGGGGGGGGTGGGGGCTGGTTGGTGTTGGGTGGTGTGGGGGGTTAGTGGTTGGGTGGGGTGGGGGAGCTATTGGTGACGATGGTGATGTGTTGTGTATCGGGTGGAGTTGGGTGGGGGGGTTCTGGGGGCGTGTTGGGGTTGGGTGGGTGTGGCGGGTGGTGGGTTGTGAGTTTTATTTTTGTTTTGTGTTGTTGGTTTTATTTTTTTTTGTCTTTGATTTATTTAAGTATGTTTGGTTTTTTGTGTGACGGGGGTGATGGGGGGGGTGAGCGGTGTTTGTCTTTTTTAGTTTGTTTTTTTGTTGATTTTGTTTTATTTGTGTTTTTTTTTTGGTTATTTGTTTTTATAGTGCTCTATGTTTGTCTGGTGGTTAGGCGGGTGGGGTTGGTCTCTGATGGTGGTGTGGATGTTGGTGGGGAGGGGGTGGTGGTGAGGTGGGGGTGTGGGTGGGTATGGATTGGGTGTGGGGTTGGTGGAGGGGGTGGGTTGGTGGGGGGGGTTGCTAGGTGGGTGTAGTTTTTGGTCTGGTAAGTGAGTGTTCTGGTTGTTGTGTGGGGTGGTGGGTGGGGGGTTGTGTCTTATGGGTGTTGGTGGTCTTTTTGTGGGGGGGTGGGGGTTCGGTTTGAAGGAAGGGGAGATGAGGTTGCGCGTTTGTGGTTTTGTAGGGGGGGTGGGGGTGGTGTCTTGGCTTTCTGGTGGGTTTTTGGGTTGTGGGGTGGATTGGGGGAGTTTGCTGGGGTTACGTTGGTGTTGTGGTGTTTGGGGTGGTGGGCTTGTTTTTGCAGTAATGGTGGGTGGGGTGTTGGTCGTACTTTGTTTGGTTTGGAGTGGTAGTGAGTGAAGGTGGGTAGGGGTGTTTAGGGGGGGTAGGTTTCGTTTGGGATGGTGTTTGGTTTTTTTTGTGTATCTGTATTTTTATGTTTTTTTGGTTGTATGATTTTATTTTTTTAGGCCAAGGGGGTGTGGTGCGGTTCGGGGGTGAGTTGGGTAGGTGTTTTGAGTTGTGTTATTATTTTTTGTTTTTGGTTTATTTTTTTTTGTGCCTTTTTGCTGGTTTGGTGTGGGGTGAGTAGTTGTGGGTGGAGTGGTTGTTGTTTTTTTTGATCTTTTTATTGATTTTTTTTTTTTCGTTTAGTTTTACTCGTTTGTGTTTTTAGTGGGGTGGGGTGTGGTGGAGGGAAGGGGAGTTGGTTCTTTGCGGTTATTTTTTATTGTTTGTTTATTTTGTTTTTTATTGTGTTTTTTTTATTTTGAGGGGTTGTTAGAGTGGTTTGTTTATTGGTGTTGGTGGAGGGTTGGGTGTATTCTGTGTTTTAGGGTTTTGGTTCGGGTTTGGTTTGGTGTGGTTGTTCTTTTTTTTTTGTTAGTTTATGGTGGTGGGGGGTGGGGGATGGGAGTTTGGTTGTTTATTTATTTTTGTGTTGTGGGGTTTTGGTTTGGTGTTGGGGGGGGCTGGTTTGTGGGGGGGTGTCGTTGGTGGTTGGTCGGTGTGTTTTTTTTTGGTTTTGTTAGCGTGGGGTATTGGGGGGGAGGGGTGGCGTTTGGATGTTGTGCCCATGGAGGTTGGGTGGTGTTGTGGTGTTGGGGGAATTGGGGGGCTGAGTGGGCGCGTCGTTGTGTTGGTGGGTGTGTGGAGTTGGCATGTTGGGTGTAGTTGGGCGTGGTTGTTTGTGTCTGGTGTGTGGTGGTGTATTGTTTGTTTTTGTTGTGTTTGAGCGTGGGTGGATTGGGGTGGGGATTGGCCTCTGGGTCATGTGGGTGTGTGGGGGTGGGGGGGGTGTGCTGGGTGGTGGGGTGTCGGTGGGTGGGTTTTTATTTGATGTGGTGGTGGTGAGTGCTTCTTTAGTAGGGCGTTGTCGGTGTTGCTGTGGAGGTTAGGGTGTGGGGTGGGGGTGTGGTATTTTTGGTGTTTGTTTTGTTTTTTTTTCGGATGTTGGGCTGTTGGGTTTGGGGGGTTTTCTTTGGTTTCGAGAGTAGGTGTTTTTGTGTTCATTGTTTTGGTTTTTGTAGTGTGGTGGGGTTTTGTAGGTTCATTAATGCCAGGTGTTGTTTTAGATGGTTTGGTGTATTGTGCCGGGGGGTGGGGCCGGTGGTTTTGGGGGGTTTTTCGGTTTGTCGTGAGTGTTGTTCTTTGATTGAGCGATGCTGGATGATGCGTGTTTTGGTGGGTCAGGGGCAGCTGGTGCGTTAGTCTGGTAGGGTCTGGGTTGTGTCGTGTTTTGCGGGTATACTTTTGTCTGTGTGCGGTATTTGGGTTGGGGGGGTTGGGAAGTGGTATCCTGTCGTGTGGTGGGCGCTTTTGGGTGTGGGGGTAGGTTGGATAAGTTTTGTTTGGTGGGTTTGTTTGTGGGTTGTGGTTTTTTTGGTTTTCTTGGTGGTTTGTTGGTTGGTTTATGTTTGGTGGTTTGGTGGTTTTTTTATGTTTTTTTGGTATTTTGGCTTGTTGGTGTTTTTTTTGGTTTTTGTGGTTGTTTGTTTTTGGTTTGGATTTTTTTTTTTTTTGTGGTCTGTTTTTTCTTCATCTTTTTATTCTTGGTTCTTGGGTGGGATGGATTTTTTTGGTTCTTTGTGGGGTTGTGTTTTTGGATTGTTTTTTTTTGTTGGTTGGTTTTGTTTTGGGACGGTTTTTGGTTTAGGTGGGTTGTTTTGGTTTTGGTGTTTTTTTTTTTGGTGTTGGATTGGTGGAGGGGAATTGGATTTTTTGGTGGGGTTTGGTTGTGTTTTGGTGGTTAGGGTTTTTGGTATGTTGTGGGTTGAGTGGTGGGGTTATGTGGTAGGCGGTGCGGGGGGGGTGGGAGGGGGGAGTTGTGGGGGGGAGGTTTGGAAGGATGGCGTTGGCGTTGTTGTTTTAGTGGTGGTTGGGGGTCGGTTGTGGGTGGGTTACGTTGTTTGTTTGTAGGTGTCTTGGGTGGTTAGGGGAGAGGTGTGTTGTTTTTGTTAGTTTTTTGTTTTTGTATTGTTAGCCTGTGTGATTGATGGTGGTGGTTGTGTGGTGTTGGGAGGTGGGTGGTGTTGGTTTTTGGTGCTTTTTGGGGTGGCTGAGGAATGTGTGGTTGTGTGTATGGGTGGCGGTAAGTTGTGGTGTGATGTTTTTGGTTGTGGTGGTGGTTGGAGTTCTGTGTGTTGGTGATGTGGTGGTTTGGGTGTTGTTTGTGGTTTTTTTTTTTGTTATTTTTTGTAGTTTTTTGTTTGTTGTTTTGAGTTTTATTTTTTTTGCTAGTTTTTGGTTTGTTTTTTTTTTTATTGGGCTGTGATGGTTAGGTGGGTTTGGGTGTGTTTGTGGGGTTGCGGTGGTTGTGGGTGGGGTGTGTGGAGGTTGTGGTTGTGGGGTGTAGTGTGTGGTATGGTGGGTTGGGGGTGGGGTTGTTTTGGTGTCCGGTTTTGGGATGGGTGTGTGGTCGTGTGGAGTGGGTTTTTTTGTGTTTTTTTCTTGTGTTGTTATTTTTTTTTTTTTGTTTTTTTTTGCTTTTTGTTTTTGTATTTTTTATGTTGTTATTGGTTGTGTGGGTGTCTTGGGGATGGGGTTTGTGGGGGGGGTGGCTTTGGCGTTTGTCGTTGTGGTGTGGGGGTGTGTTGGTTGGTGTGGTGCGGATGTGGGGGTGGGTGTGGTGATTCGGGTTCTGTATTTTGCGGTGGGGTGGTTTGTTTTGTAGTTTTGGCGTGAACAGGATGGTATGGCGGGGGGGTGTGTTGGGGGGGTGTGGGGTCTGGGAGTTTGGGGGTAGTGTGGGTGGGTTAGTGCGGGGTGGTGTGGGGGGAGGTGTGTTTTTTTTTTATGGTTGGGTGGGGTGGGGTGGTTGGTATGTTGTGGTGGGGTGTTGGACGGTTTCGATGGTGGGGTGTGTTTGGGGGTGGTGGTGGGTGTGTTTGGTTAGTGTGGCAGGGTGGTGTGGGTGGTTGGGGTGGGGAGGTATTTTGTTTTGTTGTATGTTTTTGTTGGGGTGGTGGATTATGTTGTGGTTGGGGGTGGTGGGGGATGGAGGAGGGTGGTGTGTGTGGGGTAGGTGGGGGGGGGTGGAAGATGATTGTGTTGTTATTGGTTGTATGATTGTTTGTATGTTTTTTATGTTGTTGTTTTTTTTTGTTTGAGTTTTTTTTGGGTTGTTGTGTGTTTTTTTAATATTCATGGTTGTGTGGTTGGGTGTGGTGCGTATGGTGGTGTTATGGGGTGGGGGTGGTGTGTACGTTTTTTTTGTTTTTTTTTTATGTTTTGTAGGTTAGACGCGGGTAGTGAGCAGGGTTGCGTATGTGGTTGTTGGGGGGTGTGGGGTTGGTGGTGTGTGGGTGTGGTGTGTGTGTTGGTTGTTGGGGGGGGGTGCGTGGTTGTTATTGTTGCAGTGATGTTTTTTTAGTTTTTTTTTAGTGTTGGTTTTGTGTGGAGGGTGGGTGTTAGTGTTTTCGGTTTTGGGGTTTTTTGTGTTTTTGTTTGTTAGTGGGGTTTTTTGTGGGGGGGAAATGTTTCCTTTTGTTGATTTTTGGTGGTGGTGTCGTGGTTTAGTGTGGGGGTGGGGTTGTGTGGTTGATTATTGTGCGGGTGGTTGGGTGGTTGGGGGGCGCTTGTGGTGAGGTGGGGGGGTGGGTGTTTTGTGTGGTGGTTGTGGTTGTGGGGCTGTTGGTTGGTGGTTTTGTGTCTTTATGTTTTGCTTATTGTTGTTATTGTGTTATTTGTGTTGGAGTTTTGGTTGAGTGTTTTTTTTTAGTTTGTTGGGTGTGGTTAGCTCTGTTTTTGTTGTTTGTGTGTTGTGGTGATGTGTGGGGGGATTAGTGGCCATTAGGGTGCTGGGGGGTTGTTGAGTAGGTAGGTTCATTGTTTTCGTCTGTTATGCAGGGGGGGGAGGTATACTCGTATTTCGTGCGGTTCTAGGTTAGAGTGATGTTTCTTTAGTGCTGTTTGTTCTTTGTTGTTTCTGTTTGTTTTGGGTTTTTTTATTTGGGGGGTGGGCGTGTGGAGTGTGTGGGTTGGCTGTGGTGGTGGGGGGCGGGGTGTGGAGTTTGTGGGGCTGATGGTGGGGTGGTGTGTTGTATTGTATTTTTGTTTGTATTGTTTTTGTGTTTGTTTTAGTGTGTTGTTTTGAGAAGTGGGCTGGGATGGGGAAACTGTAGGGTAGGCGGGGGTAGGTTGGGCGGGTGTGGTTTTTGAGCGGTTGGGGGGGGGTGAGTGCGGCAAGGGGTGTCGCGAGTGGGGTTGGGGGGGTGTTGCAGTCTTGCGGGGTGGGAGTGTTGTTTGTGGTGTTTGGGGTTTTTTGGTTGTTGAGAGTGGTTGGGGTTATTGGGGTGGGTATGTTGTAGGTGTTGGAGGGGGCTGGTGCGGGGGGTTTGGGGGTGGGTTTTTGATAGGGTCGGTTGTGGTTGGGGGGTTGTGGGGGGAGTGTGTTGGGGTGATTGATTTTGTTTTTTTTAGTTATGTGTGAGGGTTATTTGTGGGTTGGTATGGTTTTGGGGGGGGGGGTGGGCGTGGTGTGGTGGGGGTGTTGTGGTTAGTGAGATGGTCGGTTGGTGGGGTTGTTTTTGGTTTGGTCGGGTGGGGTTGTCGCTCTTTATGTGTTTGGGTGTTTGGTGTTTTATGTGGGGGGGGGTGGGTTGTGGAGGTGGTGGTGGGGTCCTGGGCTGTGGGCTGTGTGTTGGCTTGGTGGTTTGGGATGTGGGGGGGGTGTGTAGGTGGGTGTGGGGAGTGTTTTTGTTAATTGTTTTGTTGTTGTTTTTTTTTTGGTTTTTTTTTTGGTTATGTTGTTTGGTTGTGGTGGGAGGGGATGGTGGTAGTGTTCGTGGGTTATGTGTGGGTGTGCCTTTTTTGTGGCGCGTTTTGGTGATAGTGATTTACTGGGGAGGCTGTTGGGTTTCTTGAGGGGGGGGTGGAGTGGGGTGATGTGAGTCGGGGGGGGGGTCTGAGGAGGTTTGGGGGGTTTGTTGGGGGGGGGGGGGTGGATGGATGTGTGTGTTGGGTGTGTGGGGGGTTTGTTCGTGGTGTGGAGGTGTTCTTGTTTTGTTATGTAGTGGTGGGGGTAGGTTCTTGTTTTTATGTTGTTTCAGTTTGTGAGGCGTTGAGTGTGGGGTGGTGGTGTGGGAGGGGTCTGAGGCGTGGGGGGAGGGGTTGATGTTGGTGGTGGTTGGGGGTAATGGGGTGAGTGGGGGGGGGGGGGGTGGGGGGTGGGGGGGGGACGTGGGTGGTGGGTGCGAGGGGGTGGGGGGTGTGGGCTGAGGCGAGGGTTGGGGAGGGGTGTTTAAGGGTGTGGTTGGGTGGGTGGCTTGGGGGGCGGTGATGTGGTGCTGGCGGGTTGGCGTGGCTGGTGTAGGTTGTTGTGATGTGTGGTGTGTGGGGTTTTTTAATTTTGTTTTTATGTGGATGTGGGTGGGTGTGGTGTGGGGTGTGGCCACAGAGTCTAGGGGCGTATGGGGTGTTTGTGTTTGTTTGGTTTGTGGGGGGGGTTGTGGAGGTGTGGTGGATTGGGGTGGTGGTGTGGGGGTGTGAGTGGGTGAGGGTGGTGGTAAGTGGTTGTTTTTTGTGGTTGAGGGTGTTGGGGTGGGGGTGTGTTTTTATGTTTTTGTTTTTGTATGGGGGGTGGGTGGTGTAGGCGTGGTGTGTATGAGTTGTTTCGGGGCGTGGGGTGGGTGTGGGGGGGGTTGTTCTAGGTTTTTGGTTTTGTTTGTTTGTTTTGTTTTTTTGTTTTTAGGGTTTTGTTTTGTGGGTGGGCTTATGAGTGGGGGGGGTGGCGTTGAATGTGGTGGGGTGTGGTGGGGGTATTGGCGTGTGTGCTGGGGTTTGGTGGTTGCGGGTGGGAGCGGGTGTGTCGGGGGTGGGGGGGGTCGGGTATGAGGTGTGATGGGTGGTGGTGGGTTGGGCTGGGTGGTGTACTGGGTGGGGGGGGGGGGTGTGTGGTGGTGGGGGGGGGGGGTGAGTGGTTTGGGATGGTTGTGGTTGCATGGTTGTCGATGTGGTGAGAGTTGTAGTGTTTGAGTGGTGCGTGGGTGGGTGTCCTTGGGTGTTGGAGTGCTGGGTGGTTGGGCGGGGTTGTGGTGGGGTTTGTGTGGTTGAGTGAGTGTGTGGGGGGAGTGTGTTTTAGGGTTGGGCTGGGAAGTGGGGGGTTTTGTGGAGTGGGGGGTGGAGGTATTTGGCGAGTTGTTGTCGTTGCTGGTTGGGGTTAGTGGTAGTGGAGGTTGGTGGTGGGTGTGGGTTGGGGGGGAGGGCGGGTGGGGGTGGGAGGGGGGCGGGTGGCTCGGGGGTGGGGAGGGGTGGTGGGGGTGGGGGGGGAGGTTTGTTGGGGGAGGGTGGTGGAGGTGGGGGGTGTAGATGGGATGTGTGCGTAGGGGTGTGTGAGTTTGGTGTTGCTGGGGGATGCTGGGGGGGTGTGGGGTGGTGGTGGGAGGGTGTTTGTTTTTTTTTTTTGTGTGTTCTATTTTTTTTTGTTTGGTTGGTGTACGTGGGGGGGGGGGTTGTGGGGGGTGGGGTGGTAGTTGGTGGGGGGGGGGGTGGGGTTTGGTCGTGGGGAGTTGGTGCGAAGGAGGGACGCTGTGGTTTTTTGTTTTGTTTTTTTTTTTTGTGGTTTTGTGGGGGGGGGGGGGGGTTTGCGAATCAGTTGGCGGTGGGTGTTGGTGGGTCTGGTTTTTTGTTTTTTTGTGTGGGTTGATGGGTGTTGGTGTTATGGGGGTGGGTTGGTGTTGTTTTGGCTGTGGCGGGGCGGGGGGGTCAGGGGTTGGTAGTTATTTTTTTTTTGTATTTGGTTGGTTTGTTTTTTGAGGGAGTTGGGTTCGCTATTGGATTCGTTTGGTTGGTTGTGATGGGGGGGGGTCTGGGGGATTGGGGGGGGTTTGTGATGGTAATGGTGGGTTGGTTTTTTTTTTTTTCTGTTTTTTTTTTTTGTGTTGTAGGAGGTGGTGGGGGGGGGTGTTGCTGGTGTGGGTGAGGTTTGGGGTGTGGGTTGTTGGGGAGGGGTGGGGGTGTTGGATGATGGTAGATTGTGTTGTTGGGTGGGGGTGGAGTGCGGGGAAAGGTATGGGTGGTTGTGTTGGGGGGGGGAGGGTGGTTATGAGGTGTTATCGGTTTTTGTTGATGTGTGGAGGTCTTGGGGGTGTGAGTCGGCTGTTTGGGTGGTGTTGTTGGGTGGGGTTTTGTTTGACCTTTTTTTGTTTTTTGTTTGCTATTTTTTTTTTTGTTTTTTTTCTTTTGGTTAGGGAAGTGGGGTTGTTTTCTTTTTGTGGGGTTGGGGTTTGTTTTTCTTTGTTTTTGTTTTTTTAAGTTTTTGTGTGTCTGTTTTTTATTTTGTTTTTTTCTTCTTTTTGGTTGTTTGTTGTATTACTGTTGTGTTTAGTTGTTTGTTTTTTTGTGAGTGGTTTGGGTTTGTGGTGGTATTTTGGCTTGTCGCTCTCGTGGGGTGTGGGGGTAGTGGGGGTTGGGTGTGGGGTGGTGGTGGGAGTCGGGGGAGGGGTTTGTTGGAAGATTGGTGTGGGGGGTGTGGTGTGGGGATGGAGGGTGGTAGGATCGGTGTCGGAGTACTTGGGTGGAGGTATATGGGTGTGGTGGGGACTGGGTGGTTTGGGGTGTGTGTCGGGTTGGCGTTTCGGCTTTTGGTGGGTGTGGGGAGGTTGGGGTTGTGTGGGTGTGAGGGGGTGGACGGGTGGGGGTTGTCGGGTGAGAGTTGTGGGTGGGGTGGGTGGGGGAGGGGTGGTGTGTGGAGGGTGTGGGGTGGGGTGGAACGTGTGGGTGGTGTCGCGGGGGGTGTGGCGGGGAGTTAGGGTGTGGTGGGGGGTGGGTGGGTGCGCGGCGGTGGGGGAGGGGGGGGGGGGGGAGTGTGTGGTGTGGTGGTGTGGGGATGTGGGGGGGGTGTGGGGGGGGGGAGGGAGCACGGTTTGGCGGGTAGTGGGGTGGTGGGTGGTTGTGTGTGTTGGGGGAGGGTGGGTGTTCGTGTGGCTGGTCTTGGGGAGTGTGTGGTTGTGTGATTGGTTTGGAGGTGGGGGTTAGTTAGTGGTGGGTTTGTGCGTGGGAGGTTGTGTTTGTCGGTTTTGGGGGGGGTGTTGCGCGTTGCGATTGTTGGTGGATTTTTTTTTTTTGATTTAGTTTGTGCTTGGGTGTTGGGGTTTTATTTGTTGTTGTTTTGGGTTATTGTTGTCGGTGTGATTGTGGTTTTGGTGGTTTGTGTGTTGTGGTTGTTTTGGCGTGTTTTTGGCTTTTGTGTTTGGTAAGTTGTTTTGGTGTTTGGGTTGGATGGTGGTGGGGTGTGTTTTGTTTTGTTTTGGGTTGTTTTGGTGGAGTGGTTTTATATTTTTTATTTTTTAGTGGATGTTGTGTGGGTTGGGGGGGGCTGGTCGTGTTTTGAGGTGTTTTTGTTCTTGTTATACTTTTTTGTATAGAGTGGTGGTAGTGCGCGGGGTGGGGTGGGGTACGGTGTTACGTGGTGATTGGTCTGGGTGTGTTTGATTGGTGGATAGTATGTTTTTTTTGTCTTTTTTTTTTTTTTGTTTTTGTTTGTGTTTTGTTTGTTTTTTGGGTGGGTTGAGTATTGGGAGTTTGGTCGGTGGTTGGATGTTGATGGTTTGTGGGTGGTCGTGGGCTGGGCTGTGGGGTGTGGCTGTGGCGGATGGTCGGCGCGGGGCCGGCCGAGGTGGCGTAGGTGTTGATGGTTGGGGGTATGTCGGCTTCTTAAGTTGGTTTTTTTTTTTGTTTTTTTGTTTTAGTTTTTGTTGTTTTTTTTTGTTGATGGTGTGTGTGGGGAGGGGTGTGTGGTGTTTTTATGTTTTTGTTTGTATTTGTCATGGGGTGGTTGTTGCGGGTTGGGGTTGGGGTGTGTGGTGGTTGGTTTGTGTGGGAGTGGTAGTTTGTTGGTTGGTTGTGTGGGTGGGTGGGTGTGGTTTGGGTGGGGTGCTGTGTGGTGGCGGTGGAGGTAGGGGCGGTGGGAAGGGCTAGGTTGGTGGGTTGGATGGTGTTGTGTGTTTTGTTTTGTGTTTTGTGTTAGATGTGGTTGGTTAGGGTTGAGGGTTGGATTGGGTTGTGTTTTTTGTGGTTTGGATTGGAGGGGGGGTGGGCATGGGTTGGTGGTGGTTGTTAGGGGGTATGGTGTGGTGGGTGTTGTTGGGGTTGGGTCGTCGGGTGTTGGTGTGTTGTATGATTGCTGGTGGGGTGTGTGTGTGTGGTGAGCTGGCGGGGTGGTGTCGAGGGTGGGTCGGTTACGTGGTGGTGTTGGTTTGGAGGGGAGGGTGTGCTGCGGTGTGGTGGTATGTGTGGGCGTGGGGTGGGTGTTGGGGTGGGTTGGAATGGTAGGGGGGGCTGTGGTAGGTATTGTGTTTATTTGTATCGTGGGGGGGGGTTGCGGGTGGTTGGTTGTTGGGGTGGGGGGGGAATGTGAGTGTCTGGGTGGTTTTTTGTTTTTTTGTGTTCTAATGTGTTTATTTTTTTGTTTTTGTTTATGTTGGTTTTTGGGAGTGGGTTGTTGTTTTGTTTTTTTTTCGTCTACTTCGGTGTGTGTTGTTATTTGTTGTTTGTTGGTTTTTTTGTTTGTTGTTTTTTTTTTTTTTTGGGTGGGGGGGGCTTGCTTTGGTGGGGGGTGGTTTGGGGAGGTGGGGGGATGGGTGTTGTGAATGGGGGGGCTGGTGTGGAGTTCTGCGGGGTGGTTTTTTTTTTTGTTTTGTTTGTTTGTGTTTATGTTTTTTTTTTTGATGATGGTATTGGAGTTTTTTTTAGTGGGGGGTTTTCTATTTTTTGTTCTGGTTTTATATGAGTGTGGGATGGTTTTATAGGTTTTTGTTTATTGGCTATTTTGTTTTTTGGGGGGTTTTGTTGGTTTTTGTCTGTTTATGTTTGTGGAGGGGGGTGGGTTGGGTGTCTTTTGTTTTGGATGTGTAGGGGTGTTGGGGGGGGGTGGGGGTGGGGTTGGGGTGGTTTTTGTGTGGGTTGTTGGTTTTTTGTTGGGGGTGGGAGTTGGGGGGTGGTGGGGGTGGTGTGGGTTTGGTGGGGGGGAGTGGTGATATGTGGGGGGGGTGGTTGGGTGGGGGTGTGGGGGGGGGTAGGGGGGGGGGGGGGGGGGGTGGGGGGGGTGGTGGGGGGGGAGGGGGGGGGGGGAGGGGGGGGGGGGGTGTGGGGAGTTGGGGGGGGGGGGGGTGGGGGTGGGGTGGGGAGTGGGGGGGGGGGGTGGGTGGGTGGGGTGGGTGGGGGGTGGTGAGGAGTTTGGGTGGGGGTGGGGGGGGGGGGTGTGGGGGGGGTGGGGGGGGTATGGGGTAGGGGGGGTGGGGGGGTGTGGGGGTGGTGTTGGGGAGTGGTGGGAGTGGGGGGTAGGGGGGGGGGGGGTGGTGTGTTGGGGGGGGGGGGGGGTGGGGGGGTGTGGTTTGGGGGGGGGGTTGTTGGTGTAAGGGGGTGTTGGGGGGTTGCGTGTTGGGGTGTTGGGTGGGGGGGGGGGGGGGTTATGGTGGGGGGGTAGGGGTTTGGTTGGGGGGGGGTGGGTGGGGTTTGGGTGGGGGGGGTGGGGGTGTTGGGTTGAGTGGTGGGGGGTGGGTGGGGGGGTCGATGGGGGGGTGGGGGGGGGGGGGGGGGGGGGTGTTGTGGAGTGGGGGGGGGGGTAGGGGGGGGGGGTGGGGGGGGTGGTGGTTTGTGGGGGTGGGGGGGGGGGGGTTTTGGGGGGGGGGGTTGGGGGGGGTTGGGGGGGGGGGGGGTGGGGTGGGTTTTGGGGTTTTTTTTTGGGGGGTTTTTTTGGTTGGGGGGCGTGGTTGGGGGGGGGTTTTGGGTTTGTTTTTTTTTTGGGTGTTTGGGGTTTGGGGGGTTTGGGGGTGGGTGGGTTTTTTGGTGGTGTTTTGTTTTTGTGGAGGTTGGGGGGGTTGGGGGGGGGGGGGGGGGTGGTTTTTTTGGGGTTGGGGTTTTGTTGTTTTTTTTTTTGTTTTAAATTTGTTATGGGTTTTTGTTGTTGGGGGTTGGGTTTTGGGGGGGGGGGGGGGGGGGGGTTGGGGTGGGGGGGGGGGGGGGGGGGGGGTTGGGTGGTGGGTGGTGGGGGGGGGGGGGGGGTTGGGGGGGGGGTTTTTTGGGGTTTTTTTTGTTTTTTTTTTTTTTTGGGTTGTTTTTGGGGTTTTTGGTTTTTGGGTGTGGGGAGTTTTTTGGGGGGGGTTTGGGGGGGGGTGGGGGGGGGTTTTTGGGGGGGGGTTTTTTGTTTTTTTTTGGGGGGGGGGTTTGGTTGGGGGGGGTTGGGGGGTTTAGGGGGGGGTTTTTTTATTTTGTTTTTTGGGGGTTTTTGTTTTTTTGGGGGGGGGGGTTTTATGTGGAGGGGGTGTGGTTTTTGGGTTTTTTGGGGGGGGTTTGTGGTTTAGTGGGTGTGTGAGGGTGAATGTGTGGTGGGGGAGTTGGGGGGTTGAGAAAGAGATTGGAAGGGAGTGGTGGGGTGTGGGGGTTGAAGTGGTGTTTTGTTTGGGATTGATGTGGGGTGTGTGGGATTTTAGGTGTGGGAGGAGGGGGAATTGGGAAATGTTGGTCGTGTGTTTTGTTGTGTAGTTGATTTGGGGTGGATGGGGGGTTTGTGGGAGGTGGGTTGGGTTGGGATGGGGGGTATAGGGTGATGTTGGATGTTGGGGTGAGGATAGGTTTTGGAGGTGGAATGTGGTTATGGTGAGTTTTTGGAGTTGTGGAGATTGATTGAATGATGGGGAAAGTTGAGTGAATAGGTTTTGGAATGTGGGGGGTTGGGATTGGGTTGAAGTGAATTGTTGTTTGATGTGTGGGGTTTTGTGGGGGTGTTGATATGGGGTGGGAATGATGTATGGAATGGGGGTGGGGTGGGAAGAGAATGGTTGGATGTGAGTTGGGTGATGGGTGTTTGTTTTGGGGGGTTGGTGGGGTGGAATGATTTGGGTTGGGGTTGGTGGAGGGTGGATGTGGGGTGTGCGATTGTTGGGGGGAGGAGGATTTGTTGGAGGTTTGTGTTTGGGATGCTGGGGGTGGAATTTGAGGGGTGGTACTGCATGTTGTTGGGACGAGTATTGGATTGATGTGTTTTGAAGTTGGTTTTGGAGGTGTGGGTGTGAAATGTTGGAAAATGAGTGTTGTTGGGTTGTGATGTGGTGATGTGTTGTGAAAAATGTGGTTGTTGTGTGAAAGAAGTTTAAGGGGAGGGGTGTGAGATGTGTTGTTTATGGGGAAGGGGTGGTGGTTGATGGAGTGGTGAACGATTTTGTGGTTTGATGGAGGGGGCTGTGAGATGGTTGTGTATGAGATGGTGAGGTTGGGTTGGATAGAGATATGTTGTAGTTTGGTTTTGTTTTTATTGTAATTGGAATGTTTGATGGGGGGGTGGTGGTTATGGGTGTTGATGGTGTGGGGGTTTTGGAAGTGGGGTGGGAACGGTGACGGTGGAGTTGTGGTGGGAGTTTTGGATGTTTTGTGGGTGTTTGAGAGTTATGGATGGTGTGGTGATTTTATGGAGTTGTGGGTTGGATGGAGGAGATTGAGTGTGATGTGGAAGTTTAGGATTTGGGTGTGGTGTGGTGATGGTGAATGAGAGGTGTGTTGGGTAGTGAGAGTGGTGGGTGGATTTGTTTGTTGTGGTGGGTGTGGATGTGGGGGGTGTTGTTGGGAAGTGGGGGTCGTTGATTGAGTTGTTGGTGGGAGTATGGAGGGTTGAATGTGTGGAAGGTGGTTTTGTGACGGTGGAGGGGGGGAGGGTTTGATATTGTTGTGGGGGATGTGGTGTTGGGATGGTGGAAGTTTGGTGGGGTGTTGGTGGGGATGTTGGGTGTGAAGGAGTTGTGTGGGTTAGTGGTGGTTGGAAAGGTGGAAAGTGGGGAATGATGTGTGTGGGAGTTTGAGATGAGGATGGTGGTTTGGGGTTTTGTTGTGTTTGGATTGGTTTTGTTGTGGAGGATGTGTGGAAAGTTGGGGAATGATGTGTGGAATTTGTTGGATGGTTGTTGTTGTGTGTGGGAATATTGGAAGGAGGGGGAGTTTGGGGAAGGGTTGTGGTTGGAAATGAAAGGGTTTGATGGGGGATTGTGGTTGTTTTGGTGGGAGGGTTTTGTGAGGGTGAAGAGTGTGTTGAATGTTGGATGTTTTTTGTGTGTTTGATGTGGGGGGATTATTGAGTTGGTGGTGGGTGTGTGATGTTGAAAGTTGATGTGGGATTGAGGAGTGTTCGGGAGGATGGTGATGAGGGTTGAGCTGGTTGGAAGGGTTGATGTGCTGGGTGTGGTGATGGGGAGGTGTGAGTTTTGATGGTTGTGGTGGAGCTGTGGAGTTGGTGATTGTGTGTGATGTGTGGCGGGGTGGAAAGGGAGTTTGGAGTTGTTGTGACTTGGATGTGAAGTTTTTGGTGGAATTTGGGGAGTGATGGGTGAATGTTTGTGAGGGTTTTTGATTTTGATGTGGTGGTTGGGGGGGTGGTGAGAGTTGATATGGTTGGTGGTGTTAGGAGTGATTGTTTTTTGTGTTAGTAATTTTTTTGTGGGTGGATTGTGGTGAAAAATTGATGTATGATTGGTTTTTTGTAAGTGAAGATGGAGTATGATTTAGTTGTGGATGATGATTTAAGCGTGGTGTGCTTTTTGTTTGGGTTTTTTTGGATGGTGTTGATTTGAAAGGGAGGTGAGGTGTGGGAGGAGAGATTGTTTTAGATGGGTGGGAGGGGATTGGGTGATGAGGTGATGGGGTGGGATGTTGTGGGTGGTAGTGTGGGGGGAGGTTGAATGATTGGTGGGTGGTGGGATGTTGAATCTAGGGGATGGGTTTGTGGAAGGGATGGATTGATGTTGAGGTGTTGATGGTGTGAGTGGTTGAGGATGTGTGTAGTTTGATGATTAGAGGTGTGTGTGTGTGTTTGTGTGTTTGTTGGTTGTTTTTATGAGTGAGTGAGGGGATGGGGGGGTTGGATGATGTGGAGATTGAGTTTTGATGGGTAGATGAATTGAGGAGTTGCGGTGAATTGTTTGTGAGATTGTGAGGGTGAGAGGGTGTGATTGGGGTGTTGGATGATTGGGGTTGGTGGTTGTTGTGGGGGAGATGTTGAGGTGGTGATGTGGAAGGGTGTTGGTGGTGAGGGAGGAATGTTTGTGTTGGGAGAGAAAGAAATGTTGAGTGAGTTTGTGAGAATTGTGGGGGTTTGAAGGTATCGTTTGATTGAGTGTTGGTGGGGATGTGATTGGGGGTAGGTGTTGTGGAGTGTTGTGTTGGGAGGGAGGATGAGTTTTGGGGGAAGTTTGGAAGTTTGTGTGGGTTGACTGGGGTGGGGGGGGGTGGGGGAAAGTGTGAAGTTGGATTGATGATTGTTGAGAAGAGGATTGGATTTGTGGTTTTTTTGAGATTTGTTGGTGGTGTGGTGTGTGTAAGGGAGGGGGTGTTGTATTGTGTGGTGTAGATTTGGGTGGTTGGAGTGGGGAAATTGGTACTTTGGTGTTTGGGGGTAGAAGGGATGATTTGTTTTGTTGGGGTGGGTAGTTGATGGTGATTTGTTGGATGTTGTGTGGTGGGTGTGTTGGGGGGGTGGTGTGGGGGGTTGGTGTGAAAGGGTTTTTGTGTGGTTGGATTGGGGATTGGTTTGGTTGGTGATTGGTTGAGGTTGGTTGTTGATTTTGTGATTGTGGTGTGTGTGAGGGGTTGTTGAGGGGTGTTGGTGGTGGTGGTGGTTTGGGGTTGAATGTGATGATGGAGATGGTGCTGTTTTGGTTTGAGAGTGTGATGATGTGGAGTTTGGTGGTGTGGTGATGTTGGTTTTGTGGTTGGGTTGTTGGGGAATGTTGGGGGAAGGATTGAAGGAAGGATGTGTGTTGAGAAATTGTGGGTGTGGGGGGATTGATGATGAGTTGTGGGAGGAAGTTTGGGAGTTGTGTGTTGTGGTTTGGGGAGAGGGGATGTGTGAAATATGGTGAGTGTGTGTGGATTGGTTATTTGATGTGATGTGGTGGAGTGTGTGTGTTGATTGTTTTGTGTTTTTTTGTGTTGTTGATTGTTTGTGGGTATGGTGATGGGAAATGAAAGGGGTGGAAGGGGTGTTGTGTGGTGTGTGTGGTTTATTGGTGCGTTTGGGGGTTTGTTTGTGGTTTTTGGTGATGAGGTATTTTTGGTTTTTTTTGAATTTTGATGTTAGATGTGGTTGTGTGGGTGTATGTGATGTTGTGGATTGTGGGGAATGTGGTGGGTGGAAAGGATGGTGGGGATGATGGGATGTTGTGTTGGGGCTGTATGTAGTTGTTGGTTGTGGATTGGGTGGGTGTTTGTAGGTGGTTGATTTGAATTGAGAAGTAGAAGTGGGTTGGGGTGTTTTTTTGTTGAGATGTGTGGAGGATGGATTGTCTGAGTTTATGAATGGTTGTTGGTGTGGTGATGTGGAGGTTGTGTGATTGTGGGTGGTTTGTTGGGTGGAATTGTGTGTAAGTAATTTTTGGTTATGGTGTGGTTTTGTGGGAATGTTGTTGAGTGTTGTTGAGAGGATGGAGATGGGTTGGGGATATTGTTGTTTGTAGTTATGTGGGGGTATGTTTTGTGGTGGTGGTTTGTGTGAGTGGTGTGAATGAGGTGTCTGGGGTTTGTTTGGGATGGATTGCGTTGGATGTGGAATGGGGTGCTTTGTTGTGGGGTGGTGGGAGTGAGGGAGGGTTGGAGTGTGGATGAGCTGTTTTTTGGTTGTTTGGTTGTGTTGTTTAGGGCGTTGATGATTTGGGTATGATGTGTTTTGTTTTGTGTGTTGTGAATGTGGGGGGTATGTGGATTTGGGGGATGAGGGGATGTGGGAATGAGAAGTAGGAGATATGTTGGAGTGTGGAATTGTGGGAAGGGTGTTGATTGTGGTTTTTGTTTGTATGGGGTTGTTTGTTGTAGTGGATGTTGTAATTGTTTGATGGTGGTTTTCTTGTTATTTGATGGTTGGGGGGGGGGAGGGGAGTTGTTGGGGTGGGTGGTGGGGGGGGTTTGTTGGGGTTGTGGTGAGGTGTGGAATGGGATGATGGAAGGTTTGTCTTGTTTGATGGTTTGGTGTGTTTGATTGGTGTGGGGTGTTTGGGGTTTGGATGGTGGTTTGTTTTGGAGGTGGTGAGTTGTTGGTGTGATGATGATGGTTTGTTTGAAGAGGGGGTTGATGGTTGAGTGAGGAGGATGTTGAAGTGGGTGGGTGTGGAATGTTGATTGTGGTGATCGGGGGGTTGTTGTGTGGTGTGGGATGGTTGGGTGTGGGGGAGGGGGGATTGGTTATGTGGAAGGATTGGGGTTTTTGTGGTTGTTTGTGAAGGAAGGGGATTGGAGTTGGGGGTGATTGTGTTGTGGAGTTTGAGGGTGATGGGTGGTGATTTGGGAAAGTGGATGGGGGGGGTGGGTGGATGGGGATGAGAAATTGGGTTGTGGGTTTGAAGGGGGGGTGAATGATTTGAGGGTTTGGGAGGTTGATGAAGTGGTGGAGGTTGAAGTGGGGTGGTGTGTGGTGTGGGTGTTTGTGGGAATAGGGGGGTGTTGTTGTGTGGTGGTTTGGGGGGGTGTGTGGGATGGTGTGTGTGAAAGGGGTTGGTTGGGGGGTGGGAGTTGTGTGGGTGAATGGGAGTTGGTGTGTGATTGGGGGTTGGATTGGGACGTTGGAATTTGGTGTGTTGTTGGAGTGTGGAGGGTGAGGAGGAATCGATTGGTGAACGTGTTGGTGTGTTGGTGGGTGAGGGTTTTTGTTGGGTGGTGTGGATGATTGGGGTTGATGGTTGATTTGGTGTGAGGGGGGTGGTTGGGTTGTGGTTGTGGGGGAGAGATTGATTGATGTGTGGTGGAGGTGAGGATGGAGGGGTGGTGTGTTTGTGAGGTGGGTTTGAGGAGGGAATGAGATTGTGGGGGTGTGGTTGGGTTGTGGAGGGTGTGGGTGTGTGGTTGGAATTGTGGATGTGGTGATTGAGTGTTGGCTGTGTGGTGTGAGTTAGGTGGTTTGGAGTGGGTGTGTTGGGAGGGGATGGGGGAATTTGGGGAGGGTTGTTGTGAGTTGATGGTGAAGGGGTGGGGTGAGGTCTGAGGATTGAGGGGTGGTGGTGATGTGTTTGATGGAGTGGGGGGATTTATGGAGTTTTTTGGGGAATGTTTGGGTGGTTGGGTTGGGTGTGGATGAATAAGATGAGGGTGTGGTGAAATGATGTTGAATGGAATGATTGTTGGGGTGTGTGTGTGTTTTGGGGGGGGGTTGGGAGGATTCGTGGACTTGTTTGTTTTGGAGGTTTTTTGTTGTTGTGTGGATGTGGTGAGTGTGGGGGGGGTGTGGGGTGGGATTAGTGATGTGAGATGTGAAGGAGGTTGTTGTGTGGTTGGGGAAATTGGGTGGGTGTGTGGTTGATGTGATGTGTGGGGGGTTGGTTGGAGATGTGTGGGGTGTGATTGAGTTTGATTGTTGAGTTGTGAGTTGTTTGGTTGGGGGGGGGTGGTTTGGGGTTGATTTGTAAATGATGTGTTTGATTTATTTGTGAAGTTTGATGATGGTGTGTTGAATGTGATGTGGAGTGGGGCAAGGAGGGTGGTGTTTTGGTGGGGGGATGAAAAAACAAATAAAAAAAAAAAAAAAGGGGGGGGGGGGGGGGATTGTCGGAGTTGTTGATGGGAGTTTTGTTTGGGAGGTGTGGTGTTTGATGTGTGAGATTTGGTGAGTGTTGAGGTGCTGTGAGAGGGTTGGGGGGAGTGGTGTGGTTGGTGTGGATGGGGATTGGTGGATGGGTGGTTTGAAATTGGGGTGGATTTTTCTGGTTTTGTGGGTGTGATGTGTGAGGTTGTGGGTTGATTGGGGGTCAGGGGATGAGGAGGGAGGGATGTGGGGTTGGGTGAGGGGGTGTTCGGGGGGTGTGGAAGGTTGAAGTGTGGGTTGAGGATGGGCTGGTTTGGAGTGATTTTGTGTTGTTTGGGTGGGGGTGTGGTTGTGTTGGGGGTGGGGTGGTTGTTGTTTGATGGAGGATGAAGGGGGGGTGTTTGTGAAAAGGTTTTTGGTGAAATTGGTGCTGGTTTTGGAAGGGTGGGGGTGTGCCTTGGAGTGGGAAGTAGAAGATTGGGGATGGGGGGTTGGAAGTTAGTTTGATGTTGGGGGGTTGGAGTTGATGTGTGGGGTTTGGTTTGGTGGTTGGTGTGGTGTGGTGGGGTGGGGTTGTTTGGAGAGGAGTGGATAGGGTTGAATTGGGTGGGTTGGTGGGGTGGTGGTGGTGTTGGAGGATGAAAGTGTGAGCAATACCCCCCCCCCCCCCCCCCTCTAGATGGTGGACTGTAGTGTTGATGGGAGAAATGAGAGGTGGGATGTGTGAGTGAGGGATGTTTTTTTTTGGTGGGGTGTGGGGGGTTAGTTGATGTGGGCGTGGGTTTTTGTGAGGGAATTGGATGGGTTGGGGGGGGGGATGGGAAGGGATGTTTTTGGTGGGAGATTGGTGTGGAGGTTGGAGGGTGATGGGGTTTTTGTTGTTGGTGTTTTGTTGACGATGGGTGAGTGTGGGGAATGAGGAATTGTGGTGAATTTTGTTGTGTTTTTTTTTGTGGTGCTTGGGATGTGGTGTGTGGTGTTTTGGATGGTGGGTGGATTTGTGTTTGGGTTGGTTGTGGAGGTTGGGAATGATTATGTGGGATGTTGAGTGTGTGGGAAGGTGGTGTGGGGTGTTTGGATTGTGGTGGGTTGGGATTTGGTGGTGTGTTGGAAGGGGGGGATTTTGGGTTGGGTTGTGTGAGGTTGTGGTTGATGTTTGAAGATTGGTGGTGAGATGAGATGGGTTGGATGGGAGTGGTGTTAGAGGTGGGTGAATGTGTTGGGGGTTTAGGTGGTGTTGGGGAGTGTGTGGAGTCGGTGAAAGGTTATTGGGCTTTTTTTTTATTTACAAAAAAATTATTTTTGAGGTGATTAAATAATAATTATTCATTATTATTATTTTAAATTAATAAAATATTTCATCAATCTTCTTCATTTCAATTTACCTTTATCTTAAATTTTTTATATATCATATGGAGTTTTGTTGTTGAGTGGGATGGGAATTTGAGGTGGGTCGGGTGGAATGGATGGGGGGTTGGTGTTTGGGTGGTGGGTGCATAGTGATGTTGTGGGGTTGTGTTGTGGTGGAGGTGTTTGGTGGGGAAGTGTGTGGGTTGTGAATTGAAGAGGTGTGTGGGTGTGTTGGAGATATGGTGGCGAAGTTTGGTGTTGGTGTTGAGAGTTTTGAGTGGGGAGTGTTGAGATGGGATTTGTTGGTGTGGTGGTGGAGTGATGGGTGTTGTGTGGTTGTAGGGTGCGTGGAGGGTGTGGAAGTGAAATTTGTTGAGTGTTGTGTGGGGTTGGAGGGGGGGGTTTGGTGTGAAGTGTGTGTTTGGAAATGCGATGGGGATGTGTGGGGGTTGGGGAAGGATGGAGTGGTTTTGATGTGGATTTGAGAGTTTTGATGTGTGTTTGGATTGGAGTGGATTGTTGGATTGGGTTTGGTTGTGGGTGATGAGTGGGGGTGAAGGATTGGGTTGGGTGGATTGTGTTTTGATGGTGGGGGAATGGAGATGAAGTTTGTGTGTTTGTTTGGTGTGGTGGTGGGGAGGTGGGTGGGTGGCGATTTTTTTTGGTGGAGTGGGAGGAATGTTGGTTGGTTGGTTTGTGGTTGGTTGGGGGTGTTTGAGGAGTTAGTGAGTTTGATGAGTGAAGGTTTGGGAGATGGATGAGTGGATGATGTTGGGGGATTGGAAAGATTGGTGGGTTTTTGTTGGAGTTGGAGGAAAGATTTGTGGATGGGTTGTGGAATGGGTTGTGAGTTGATTTGTTTTGGGATTTGGGATGTGGTGGGGGGAGATGTTGGTGGTTGGATGGTGGATTTTAGGTGGGTGTGAGTGGTGTGTTTTAGTGGGTGTGGGGGTGGATGGGGTGTGATGGTTTGGGGGTTGTGGTTTTGGTGATGTGAATTGGGTTGTGGGGTGATGTGTTTGTTGGTGGGTTTTGTGTGTTGTTGTGATTGAATTGGTTTTGGATTTATGTGGGGGGAATGATGTGATTGGTGTTGTGTGGGGTTTTGGGATTGTTTTTGTGGGTGGAAATGGATGGTTTGTTGGTGGTTGAATGATTTGTGGGATGGGTTTGTTGTGTGGTGGGGATGTGATGATGGGGGGATGTGGTTGGGTGTGGATGCGAGATGCATTTGAGTGGATGAGAGATGTTTGTGGGGTTGTTGTTGTTGAGGGGGGTGGGGGTGGGGTTGGTTGTTTTTGTGGGTGTGTGGATTGATTGAGGTGATTGTGTTTGTGTGGTTGTTTTTGTGGGTGAGGGGGGAGATGATTGCTGTTGTGGGGATGTGAGAATGTGATTGGTGGTGAATTGGAGTGTTGTGGTGGTGAATGGGGTGATGAGGAGGGGGGTTGGGATGGTTTTGAAGGGTGGAAGTGTGGGTGTGGGATGAAGGGGGTGGTGTGTGGGGTGGTTTTGTTGGTGATGGGGGGTTGGTTGGTGGGAGGTTTGTGTGTGGGTAGGGTTTTTTGGGAGAAATGGGGGTGGTTGGAGTGTGGTGGGGTTGTTGGTGTGGGGGTGATTGTTGTGGGGATTTTTTTGGGTTTGGGGATTGGGTTGTTGGTGGTGATTGTGGTTTGTGTTTGAGGGGGGTGAATTGGTTGAATGGTGTTGATGGTTGGTTGTGAGATTGGGAAAGTGGATGGAGTTGATGGTTTTCTGGAGTGGGAAGGGGGAAACGTGTGTTTGGTTTTGTGATGTGATGTGTGTGATGTGTGATGATGGATGAGATGAATTTGATGGGGGGTGGTTGGGTATGGGGGGATGACTGGGAGATGGAAGTAGATGGGTATTTGTGGTTTGTTGGTGTGTGGAGCTGCTGGATGAGTGTAGGAGGATGTGTGATGTATGCTTTTGGGGTTGTGTGTTGAGGATTGGTGTGGGTGGTGAATGGTGGGGGGGGGTGGGGGAGTAGGGGAGGTGTTTGTGGTTCTGAGGGAGGGTGGTCAGTGCTGGGGGTAGGAGTTTGAAAAGGTGAGGAGGGGGTGTGAGTGAGATTTGGGGTGGGGTGTTTGTGGAAAGTGGGAGGTGTTGGGGTTGGGGGATGTTGTGTGGAGTTGTGTGGGATGGGTGATGTGGTGGATGGGGTGAGGGGGGCGGGGGTTGGTTGTGATGGTGGGTTTGGTGGTAAATGGTTGGAGGTGGTGGGTTGTGGGGAGTGTGTGGGTGGGTGGGGTGATGGGGTGTGGGGTTGGTGAGATATGGTGGGAGAGGGTGTGGGTGTGGTGTGTTGTTGTGCTGTGAGTGGGGGGTGATGGGTTTGTGTGTGGATGGTGTGGTGGCGTGATTGGTGGTGGTGAGGGATGTAGTGGTGGTTTGGTGTGGGGTGTGGAGTGGGGTGTGGAGGGGAGTGGAGATTTAAGGGTGTGTGGTGTGGAGTTTGTTGGGGTGGTGATTGTGGGAGTGGTGGGGTTGGGGGAGGTCTGGGGTGTGAGGATGTGTGTTGTATGAGGTGAGTGAGTGGGGAGCTGGAGGGGTTTGTGATGGGGGGGAAAATAGTGGGATGGTGAGTGTGTGTGCTGTGTAGGTGTCTAGGTGGTGCGGTGTGGGGGGGGGGTGGTTGGAGTGGGTGGAGGTGTTTTGTGTGTGTGGGTGGAGGGGTGTAGGTGAGATGGTTGGTGGTTCTGATTGTGGGGGATTGGATGTGGTTTTTTGGGGTGGGAGTGTGTGGGATGTGAGTGGGGTGTGTGAGAGGTGTTTGTGAGGTTGAAGGAGTGGTGGTTGGATTTTGGTGTGGGGTGTGGGGGTGTTGAGGGTGTGTGGTATGTGGGGGAGGTTGGTTTGGGGTGTGGTGTTGAGAGGGTGTTTGGGGTTTGGTGGTAGAGATGTTTGGTTGGGGGGTTGTATTGGGGGTGTGGGTTGCTTGTGTGTGCTGGGATGGTGGTGTGTGGGTTGGTGTGGAGTTGAGTGTGAATGGGTTGTTTCGGGGGTGAGAGTTGGGGGTTACGTGTGATGTGGTTGGGGGTTTGGGTGTGTGTGGTGAGAGTGGTGGGGGGGGTGGTGGTGTGGGTGTTGTGGTGGATGGTGGGTGTTTTGGTGTAGGTGGTGTGGGGAGGTGAGGGTGTTGTGTGGGGTGTTGTGGTTGTATGGTAGGGATTGAATGGTGGATTCATGTGGTGAGGAGGGGTGGTGAATGAGGTGGGGTGGGATTTGTGATGAAGAGGTGTGGATGTTGGGTGTAGCGGGTGTGTGGTGGGGTGGGTATTGATGGTGTGGGGGGTGTGTCGTTGAAGAATGTGTGGGTGGAGGGGGAGATTGTGCTTGGTGTGGTTTTGTGGGAGGTGTTGGTGCGTGAGTGGTGAGTCTGTGGGGGTGTGAGGTGGTGTGGTGTTGGGGGGGTGTGTTGTAAGGGGTATGGTTGGGGTGACTGGGTGTGGAGTGGGGTTGGGGTGGGTATATGTTGAGGTTGGTGATTGGATGGTTGGGTTGGTGTTTTAGGGTCGGGTGGTTTTTGGGATAAGGCGGTGGGGGATTAGTGTGGGGTGATGGGTGTGTGTGGAGGGGAGTGGAGAGGGAGTGGGTTGGGTTGGATGTGAATGAGATGTTGGGGGGTGTTGGCTGTGTGTGTGGTTGGGGGGAGATGGTATGTGGTTGTGGGTTTGGGGTGGGGTTTGGGGTGAGAGGGGTTGGGAATGGATGGGGGGTGGGGTTGTTGTTGGATTAGGTGTTGGAGGGTTAGGGGATTGTCGGTGGGTGATGGTGGATTGTGGGGGGGTGGGTCTTTGGAGTGTGGTGGGGTTGGGGGGGGGTTGTGTAGTTGGGAGGGTTGGGAACGTGTGGTTGTGGTTATGTTGGAGGAGGTTGTGGGGTGTGTTTGGGAGATTGGGTGAAGTGGGTTGATGTTTTGGGTGGTGGTGATTTTTTTTGATGGGGGTTTGGTGGTGATTGTTTGGGTGTTGGATGGGGTGGAGTGGTTGATGGTTGAGTGGAGTGGATGGATGGATGTTTGATTGGAGTGTGATGTGTTGTGGAAAGGGGTGTTGGTGATGGTGTTGTTTTGTTTTGTGGATGTGGATGGTTGATGAGTGGGGTTGAGGGGATTGTGGGTGGGTTTGAATTGTGGATGGTTTGGGTTTGGGGTGGTTGTGTTGTTTTGGGTGTTTGGGAGGAGGTGAGGTTGGAAAGAGGTTGGAGGTGTTGGGTGATTGGTGTTTTTTGATGTTGTGTTTTTGTGGGGATGTGTTTGGTTGAAGGGTGGTGGTGGGAGTGTGAGTGTGATTGAATGTTTTGGGTTGGGGATTGAGATTTGAGGATGTGTGTAGGTGTGAGTGAGAAGGTTGGGGTTTGGGGTGGGGTGTGAGTAGTGTGAAGGGGGTGGTGGTTTTGGGGTGAGGGTGATGTGTGGGGGTGTTTTTTGTTTGTTTTGTTGTTGGGTTTTTCGGAAGGGGGGTTTGAGTTATGTTGGTTTGATGATTGGGTTGGTTGATGGTTGGTTTTTGGAGTGGGTGGTGGGAGTGTGGGTTGTGGAAGGTGAAGGGTTGTGAGGGGTCGTGATGAGGGTTGTGGTGGTGTTTTGTTGGGTGGGTTGGATGGATGGGTTTGAGGTTGGGGGTTGTTGGTGGAAATTTGGGGTGAGTAAGTTGTGGTTGGGGGGGGGGGGGAGGATGTGGGATTGGTTTTGTTTTTGTTGGAAGGGGATTGAGGAGTGTGGGTTTGTGTTGGTGAATGTTGTGTTTGGGGTGGGGGATGGGGATGTTGTGGTGGATGGGTGGTTGGTTTGGTGGTTGTGGGGAGTTGGAGGAAGTTTGGGTGGGTGAATGGGGATGTGTGTGGGGGATTTGTTGGGGAATTGTGTGGTGTGGGTTGGGGTGAGTGGGTGTGTGAGATTTGGGGGGTGGGTTGAGGAGGATGGAGAGGGGGGTGGTGTTTTGGGGAGGGATTTGTTTGGGATTGGGGGAAGTTGGTGGATGTTGTTTGAGCTGGGAGGTTGTGGTGGTTTTGTGTGGGAGGGAGGATGGGTGAGAGTTGGAGGTGAATGTGGGAGGGGGTTTGGGGGGGTGTTGATGGTGAGGTGTGGTTGTGATTGATGGTGTTGTGTGGGTTGTTGGTGTAGGTGAAGGGGTTTGTGATGAGTTGCGGTGGTGTTGGGAGATTGTTGGCGATGAGTGGATTTGGGGGGTGTTTGGGGGCGTTTTGGGGATGTATTGTGTTTGATTTCGGAGTTAGAAAATGTGTGTGTTGATATTGGAATGTTTGTTGGGGGATTTGTTTTTGTATGTTGTGGATGTGGATTTGGGTGGGTTTTGAATTGGGTGGGGTGGTGGGTGAGGGGTTGGTGGGTGTTTGGTGGGATTTGGGTTGTTGATGGGAAGGAATGTGTTTGGAGGTGGAGGGCGGGGTTGGGTGATTGTGGAGAAAGATGTTGAAGTGGGTGCGGAAAAGGTTATTGAGGTGGTGGTGTACAGATGTTGTGTGAAGGTGAATGTTTGCTGGGATGTGGTGGGATTGGATTGGGATGGTGGGCGGGTTGTGGGTTGTTTGGAAGGTGGAAATTGAATTGGAGGAATTGGAAAAAAAAAAAGGGGAAAAAAAGAGGATTGAAGGGGGTGTGGTGGGGATATTTGTGAGTGAGGGTTTTTGTTGTTGGGGTTTGAGATGGTTGGGGTGGGAAATGTTGGGATTGTTTTTGGATTGGGTTGATTTGGAAAGTGAAGATGGTTGGAGGAAATTTGGTTGTGAGGGTTTTGGGTGTTTGGGTGGTGTTTGTGTGATGTTTGGGTGTGGTGGTTTTTTTTTGTGTATTGAGGGTTGTGGGGTGAGAGGTTGGAGGTGGTGGGGGGTGTTGTGGGGGTTTGGAAAAGGTGTTGGTCGTGTTGTTTTTGTGTTTGGTGTGGATTTGTGATTGTTGGGTTTGAGTGTAGATGGGGGAATGTTGGGGGTTGATTGGAAATGAGTGGGGATTGGTTGGTTTTGTGTGTGGGGATGTGTTGGTGTGTGTTTTGTTTGTGAATGTGGGGTGTATGTGGGGAGGTGGAGTGGTGGAAGTTGGATGATTGGTGTTGGTGGGGTGGGTGGGGTTTTTGTTTGGATGGGTTGGGGTTGTGGTTTTGGTTTGAATTTTTGAAAGTGAAGGTTGAGGGGGGTTGGGGAGCGGGATAGTTTGTTTTTTTGTTGGGTTGGTGGTTGATGTGTTTTTTTGGGATGGTTTGTGTGGGTTTGTGCTGGGTGATTCGGTGGGTTATATTGGTGATTTGATGGTTTGTTGTTGGGGGGGGGATGGTGTTGTAGTGTGTTGGAGAAGGGGATGCGGTGTTTTTGATTTGTGGAGGATGGGGGGGGGGGGTGGGATGGTTGATTGTGGGTGGTGGGGGTGATAGGGTGTGAGGGTGTGGTTGGGGGGGAGGTGGGTTGTTGATTGGAGGGGAAGTGAAGGTGTGGGATTTGGGGGGGGGGTTGAGTGTGGGGTGGGGGTTGTTTGGGTTTGTGGGTTGTGGTTTTGGAATGTGGGTTGAGTTCGTGTGAAAAGGGGGTTTGTGTTGGAATTGGTGGGAGGGATGGGGGTGTTGGTGGGGTGAGAGGAATGGGATGGTAGTGTGATGGTTGTGAGGTTGGTTGTGATGGTGGGAAAGGAAATTGATGGTTGGATGTTGTGGTGGAGGGGGGGATGTGGTTTGAAGGTGGTGTGGGTGAGGGAGTGGTGTTGAGTGTGGTTGGGCAAGAGAATGGGGGTGTGGTGAGATTGGTTGTTGGATTGGGTGTTGTGGTTTGTGTGGGTGGTGGTGGTTTGAATGGGGAAGGGATTGATTGGGGGAGTTGGTGATGGGTGTGGGTGGGAGGTTTGGAGGAAGAGTGGATGAGTTGTGGAGGTATGGGATGATTTGGGATGTGAGGGATGGTGGTTGTGTGAAAGGGTGATGGGGGTGGTGGGTGGTGGAGGGTGTGAGTGTTTTGATGATTTGAGGGGGGATTGAAGAGGGGGGTTGTTTGAATTTGTGGGAGTGAGGTGATTGGATTTGGAGAGTGAGGGTGTTGATGTGGTTGGAATGTGGTTTGGATTGGGTGGGGAGGTTGTGATTGGTTGGAAGGTGTGTGAGTGAATGGGATGTGGGAGAGATGGTTTGTGGTTTTTTGGGAATGATGGTGGGGGTTGGTGTTGTTTGGGTGAGGAGGTGCGCGGGATTGGGGGTGGGGTTGTTGTTTTTTTTGGGTGGTGGGGAGTGGAGTGGGGTTGGGGGAGAGTAGGTGGTTTGAAGGATTTTGAGATGGATGGATTTTTGGAAAGGGGGGTGGATGATGGTGGTTTGTGTGTGGTTTGAAAATGTGGGGTGGGAGGATTGGGTGGGAGTGATTTTTGATGTTTTGATTTGTTTGTGTGTGTGTTGGGATTTTTGGGGAATGTGGTGTTGGGTGTGGAGTGGGGGTTTGTTGTTGAGTTGGGGGTGGGTTTGTTGAGGGGTTGGATGTTGGTTTTTAGTTTGTGGAGGGTTGGGGGGGGTGGGGGTGTGGGAATTTGTTGATTGGGGATGATTGGTGATGTGGTGTTGAAGTGGGTTTGGGAGTTGAGTGTGTGGTGTTTTGTGGGGAGGATGATTGTTAGTGTGGTGTGTTGGGGGAGGGGGGGAAATTTGATTGGTTGAGTTTGGTGGGAATTTTTGTGGTGGTTGGGGATGATGGAAGGAGAAATTTGGGGGGTGTGGATTGGATGGAGAGGAAAGTAGAGGGGGTGTGTTGTGGGATGGGTGGGTGGAATGAGGATGGTGGATGGATGGTTTGAGTTGGAAAGGGGTGGGTGTGTGTGATTTGGGGAGTTGTGTGGGTGGGTGAAGTGTTGTGTGAATGTTGTGATTGTGTTTGATGATTTGTTTTTGTTGGATGATTTTTTGAATGTTGGATGTGTTGTTGTGTTGTGTTGTTGAGTGTGGTTTGTGTGGTTGTGATGTTTGTGTGTTTTTTGTTTGTTGATGATGTGTTGTGATGTGTGTGTGTTGATGGATTTGGATGTTGTTTGATTTGTGTGTGATTTGATTGATTGAATGTTTTTTGAATTGGTGTGTGTTTGTGTGTGTGTGATTGTTTTTGTTGTGTGTTTGTTGTGTTGAATGTTTTATTGTGATTTGTGGATTTGTTTGATTATTTTTGTGGGTTGATTGGGGTTGTTGATGTGTGATTGTGGATGTTGTTGTTGTTGTTTGTGGTGGGTTGATTGATTGTTTTTGGGTGTTGATGAATGTGTGTGATGTGTTGTTGTGTGTGATTTGTTTTGGTGTTGTGTTTGTTTTTTGTGTGTTGTGGTTTTTGATTTTTTTGTTTTGTTTGAATTGTTTTGTTGTGGAATGTTTTTGGTGTTGTGTTTGTTTTGATTGTTTTGTTTTTTGTTTTGTTGTTTGATGAGTTGATTGTTTGTGTGTTTTGTGTTTGGGAAAGTTTTGTGTTTGTGTGTGTGTTGATTGTGTGTGTGATTGATGTGTGTATTTTGTGATTGTTGTGTTTTGTGTGTTGTTGTGTGTGGTGGTTTGAATTTGATTTGTGATGAGATGATGTGTGTGTGTTGATATTTGTTGAACTGTGTTGTGAATGTGATGTGTGTGGATGTTTGGCGGGTGTGGTAGATGTGTTGGATTTTTGATGATGATGGTGGAATGTCTGTGTGATGTTTGTGTTTGTTGTGTTGTGAACTGTTTGTGTTGTGTTTGTGATGATATTGTTGTGTTTGATTGATGTGGTGATTGTGTTGTTTGATTTTAGTGTTGGAAATGACGACTAATAGATGGATGTGGGATTGTGGTGATCTGTAGTGATGTTGTGTGTTGTGGAATACGAAGAGAAGTGATGTTTGTGTGTTTGTGAATGTGGGTTGATGTTGATTTGATTGTGTGAAATGTATTGTTGGTTGATGGATGTTGTTGATGTGTGTGATTGATGATGTGTTATTTGTTTTTGATTCGTGTGAATGTGTTTTGTGTGATGTTGCGAGTGTGATGATTGTGAATGTGTGGTGTGGTGATTTGTGTATTGTGTATGTGAAATTGATAATGGTAGGAGAAGTTTGTTGTGTGTGAGTGTGTGAATGAATGTGTGAGACGTGAATTTCGATTGGAATGATCGTTTCTGTTGTGTTGATGTTGTTTGAGGGGTTTGATTTTGTTGTGTGTATTGAATTTGTGTTGCCATGTGCACTGTGTGTGTTTGTGTCGTGATTTTGTGTGGTGTTGTTGGAATGTGAAGTTGGTATGTGTTTTGTGAATGTTGTTTGTTTGTGTGTTTGAGGGTTGTGAGTGTGTTGATGTGTCTTGTTGTGTTGTGTATCTGGTTGAGAGCAGGGTTGTGTGTGTGGTGATGTTGTGAATTTGTTGGATTGTTGATGTGCTGATTTGTTGTGATGTGAATTTTGTTGTTTGTTTGAATGTGTGTTGTTGTTGAGGGTTGACTTGTTGTTTGATTATGTTGAGTGTGTGTGTGTGATATATGTTGATTGAATGAATGTTGGTGTTGCTTGTGTGATTGTGGTGTGTGAGTTTGTGTGGATGAATTGAATTATGTGTGGTTGAGTTAAGTGTGTTGATGATTGTGTGAATGTGGATGTGTGTGGTCTGATGAATTGAATGTTGTGAATTTTTGTACGTTGTTTATAGATGATTGTGTGTGTGAATGAAGATTTTAGGTGAATGGTGTGTGTGTTTGTTTGTGTGTTGAGTGATTGATTGTGTGGTGTGTTGGTTTGTGTTTGAATGTGTTGTGTTGGTGGCTTTGTTTTTGAATTGTGTAGAGATTGATTTGTTTGTGAATGATGTTGAATGTGTGTGATGTTTTGTTGTGTTGTGCGGTGATTTTGCTGAGATGTGTAGATTGTGTGTTGTGTGTGGTGATGCTGAATTGTCTGTGGATGAATAGATTGATGAATGTTGGTGTTTGTGTGAATTGTTGTTGAAATGTGTGTTGTTTATTTGTGTTTGATTGTTGGAAGAGAGTGAAAGAATAGTGGATGGAATGGATGTTGTGTTGATTGTGTCGAATGTATTACAGTTAGTATGGTGTTAGAAGTTTTTGGTCTGTAGGTTTGTGCATGTTTGTGAATTGTTGTGTTTGATGATAGTGTGTTGTGTGTTGAATGATTGTGATGATGGATTTTGGAAAAATGTTTTAGGAATGTGATGTGTGTTGTGTTGTGTTGTTTTTGTGAATGGTGTTGATGTGTGTGTGATGTTTGATGTGTTGTGGTGAATTGTATATATATGAAGTACTAGTGGTGATAGTGTCTTTTGTGTGTGATGTGATTGTGATTTATTGTGTGAATGTTGTTGTGTGAATTTGAGTTTTGTGAATTGTTGTTGTGTTGTGGATTGTGTGTGTAGGTGTTTAGAAGATGGTGAATGTGTCTGATGATTTGTGTTTGTGATTTGATTGAGTCGAATGTGTGGTTGTTTGTGTGTGAAATTTGAATTGTTTGTGTTGTGTGAATTTTTTGATAGTGAGAATTGATGTTGATGTGATGTGGATCGTGTTGAATGATGATGATGTTGTGTGACTGTTGTTTGTAGTGAATGGATGGGTGTGTGTTTGTTGTGTTTTGGTGTAGGTTGTGTGTTTGTAAATTGAATGTGTGTAGTAGATTGTTGGGATTGAATGGATGTTGTGTTGTGATGTTTGTTTTGATTGTTGTTGTGAATGAAATGTTGTGTAGATGTAGATAGTGTGTCGACTGTTTATGAAATGTTTTGTGAATGAATTGTGTGTGTTGTTGTTTGTGTGATGATTGAATTGTTGTAGTGTTTGGATTGTGTTGTGAATGTGAAATTCGTTTTTGATTGTGGTTGTGTTGTGTGTGAATTGTTTGAATAGTATTATTGTGATGTTGATTGTTTTTGTTTGGTGTGTGGTTTTGTGTGAATGTTGTGTGAACTTGATTTGGAAATTTCGTGAATGTTTTGTGATTTTGTGTGTGCTGTGTGTTGGTGTTGAATTTTTTTGTTGAAATGCTTTTGTGTGTGATGGGGGGGGGGGGGGGGGGATTGGTTGTGTGGTGTTGAATGATGGAGGGGGGTGATTGTGATGTGGTTGTGATGAAAGTTGATTTGTGATGTGTGATTTTTGGTGTGATTATTTTTAAGGAAAGTTGTTGTTGTTGATTTGAGGTTGAATGTTGATGTGTGGTTGTTTGGTGTGTTGTGGGTGAATGTTGTGATGGTTTGGGTTTTGATATGATAGGAGTGGGATGTGAGGAATTGGTGCAATGTTGTTTTGATCGATGTTTGTTGTGTGGTCGTGAATTGATGTGGACATGAATGTTTGAAATTTGTGTGTTTTTGAATTTGATCGTGTGTGTGTGTGTTCTGGTGTTGTCTGTTTTTGTTAGGTGGTGTGTGTTTAGATGTGATTAGATGTTTTAATTTGGTTGGTGTGAGATGAAGGATGATGAGTGTTTTGTTTTTGTGTTGATGATAGATGAATAGAGATGATGAAATGTGAATGTGATGTTTGTGATGTGTTGATTGATTTGTGTTTGTGATGTGATGTGTTGTGTGATGTGTTGTGTTGATTGTGGTTGAATGTTTTTGGTGAGTGTGAGATGTGTAGTTTTTGGTTTGTTGTGGGTGTTCTGTGTGTGTTGGATGATGTTTCTGTGGGAATGTGTGTTTTTGGATGTTGATGTGTTGAAATTGATTGTTTGAATGTGTGTTTGTGTGTTGTTGGTGTTGTGATTTGTGAATTGGTGTGTGTAGTTTGATAGCAAGATGGATAGGAGTGTGCGTTTTGTTGATGTTAGTTTGATGATTGTATTGCTGAGTTGTGACTGTTGATTGTGTGTGAGTTGTCGGTGTGTTTGTGTGAGGTTAAGTAGATTGTGGTGTGAGATGTGTGAAGATGTTTATGTTGGGTTTCGTGGTAGATGATGGATGGTTCGTTGTTTTGTGGATGTGTGTGATTGAATGTGAGTGTTGATGGGTGTGTGTGTGTGATTTGTGTGTGTTTGTTGTTTTTGTGTGTTGTCTTTGAATGAATTGTTGATTGTTGTTTTGTTGATGATTTTTTGTTTTTGATGTTGTTGTTGAATCGTGTGTGAATGTTCTGTGTGTATTGATCGTTGTTGTTATTATTGTGTGGTTGTGGTGTGTGGTTTGTGTGTTGTGAATGTCGATTTGGATTGTGTGTGTTGTTGTCTGTTGTGGATTTGTGTTTTTTGTGGATGAAATTGGGTGTGATGGATTTGATTGGTGAATTGTGTTGAGATGTGTCTCTTTTGAAATGATGACTGTTGATGAAATGTTGTTTTGTGTGGTGTTGTGTGTGATTGGTGGAATTGTGGTTGAGTGTGAGAATGTGTGAAAGGGGTTGTTGGTGTTAGTGATGGGTGTGTGAAATGTGAAGATTGTGTGTTGTGAAATTTTTTTGGTGTGATGAGATGTTGGAGTGATGATGTGTTTGATGATTTGTGTGTTTTGGTGAGGTGAAGTGTTGTGTAGTGTGTGTGGTTGTTTGTGTGATGTTGGAAGGGGTTGTGTGGGTTGATGAATGGATTGAATTGTAGGTCGGATGGGTGGGAAATTGGAATTGTGTTTGGTTTGATTGGGTTTTGGTGTGATTGATGTTGTGAATTTTGTTGAATGTGTGTGGTTGTATTGTTGGTGATTGATTGTGTGTTGTGTGGGGATTTGTGTTGAATGGTGGATTGTGTTTTGGTTGTGATGGCGGATATTTGATGTGTTGAGTTGGGTGTGTGTTGTGTATGTGTGTGTGTGATTGTGTGAATGAATGATTGTCGGTTTTGATTTTGAATGTGTGTGAGTTGTCACTGTTGTGTTGATTGTTCGTGTTTGTTTGGTTGTTGAAATTGTTGTTTGTTTGTTGTGAATGTGTTGTGTGTGTGTTTGTGTTGTTGTTTGTTGAATGTTTGTGTTGGGTGTTGAAATGTTTGAATTGTGTGATTTGATTGTGTTGGATTTGAATGTTGTGCTTGGAATGTGAGGTGGTTGAAGGATCGTTGTTTGATTTTGGTTTGTGTTGATGATGTGATGAGTGAATGAATTTTGATTTGTGGTTTTGAAAACTGAATGTGAATGGGTGATTGTGTGTGTGTGTTTGTTGTTGCTTAATTTTTGGTTGTTGTGAGTTGTGATGATTTTTTTGTGGTGTTTGTGAATGTGTGAGTGGTTTGTTTGTGATTGAATGTAGTGAATTGGATATGTGTATTGTGTGTGGATTGTTTTTGTAGATGTGTGTTTGTGTTGTAGAAATGTGTGAATTGTGTTTGAGGAGAAAGAAGTGTAAGCGATTTTGGTGATGTGATTTGTATGAAAAGTGTGATGAATGAATTTGCAATTAGTGAATTGTGTTTTGATGTAGAATGTGTGTTTGTGTGTGTGTTGTAGATGTGAATAGATGGATGTGTATGATTGTAATGAATGTGATTGTTGTGTTTGTTGCTGTGTTTATTGTGAAATGTTGAATGTGTTGATGTTTGTGTGATGCTGTGATGGGTTGTTGTGTGTTTGATAGTGTGATGAAAGAGATAGAGGGATTATGTATTTTGAATGTGTATTAAGTTTGTATTTGTAGAGATGTGTGGTGTGAGTGTTGTGGAAAGTGAATGTTTGTGTTTGAATGGAGTTGTGTGTTGTGTTGAATTTGTGTTTGATTTGTGTGTTTTGTGTGAGTTGATGAATGTTTGCTGAATTAGTGATGTTTGAATTGGGGGATGATTAGGCCGGCTTGTTGCTTGTGTTTGTGTTTGTTTGTGGTTGGATTGATAGAATGGATGTTTTGTGTGTGTGATTTGTTTGATTTTGATTTTTGTTTGTTGATTTTTTTGTGATTGTGGTTTTTGTTATGTGATGGTGAATTTGTTTGTGTTGTTTGTTTTTGTGTCGTGAATTGGTTGTGTATAGATTGATGTTTGGGTGTTTTTGGTGATTTGTGTGAATGATTTGAATGTTCTGATGATGTGTGATTGAATTTGATGTGTGGGAATTGTGTGTGTGTGTTTTGATGGTGAATTGTTGTTGTGGTTGTGAATATATGGTGGTGTTGTTTGAAGTGTGATGAATGAATGTGATTTGGATTTGTGTGTTTGAATGTGTCGTGTTTGTGGGATGTGATAGATGAATGAGATGAATGATGTGTTGGTTGAATGATCTTGAATGTGTTGAATAATGGAAGATGATTTGAGATAGAGATGTGTGTGTGATGTGATGATTGAATTGTGAGTGGTAGTTAGTTGATGGTTGAGAGTAGAATGAAAGAGATAGAAATGAGTCTGTGTGTTGAGATGTGGATTGTTGTAGAGGTAGAGATGATGTGAGAAGAGGTGTGGATGATTTGTGTGTGGTGTGTGTGATTGTGTGTGTTTTTTGTGGTGTGATGAGATTTTGTTTTTGTTGGAAGGATTTGTTTGATGTGTGGTGATGAATTGTTGTTGATTGGTGAGATTTGTGTGGTGTTTGTGGTGATGGGTGTGAATGATAGTGATGGTGAATGTGAATTGTGTGTGATGTTTTTTTGTGATGGGGTTGGTTTGAAATAGTGATGGTGTTGTGTTTTGTTTTTTGTGGTGTGTGAAAGTTTTGTGGTCTTGAGGTGAAATGTTGTGTTGGTGATGTTGATTGTGAAATGATTATAGAGTGTGAGAAATTGTTGGTGTGGTGTGTTTGTGGGTTGTGTGATGATTTGTTGATGTGTGAATTTATGTGTGTGTTTGATGTGATGTGTGTGTGGATTGATTTGATTGAGTGGATTGTTTTTGTTGATGTGTTTTGTTGTTGATGTGATGTTTGTTGATTTGTTGTGTTTGATTGTGATTGTTGTCGATTTGTTTTTTGTCTTGTTGTGATTGATTGTATGTTGTTGTGATGTGTGAATGTTTGTTTTTTTTTGTTGATGGTGATTTGATTGAAAGAATTGATGGTTGTGTGAATGTTTGATGTGAGATTTGTTTGGTGATAGTTGTTGATGTGATGTAGGAGAAATGTTGTTGATTGTGTGTGTGGATGTGACATAGTGTTGTGTGGTGATTGTAGAGTTGATTGATGTGTTGATGATGTGTTGTCTTGATGAAATGTGATCGTGACTTTTTGTATGGTTTTGAAATTTGTGTGTGTGTGTTGATTGTTGATGTTGTTATTGATCAAGATGGAATTGATGATTTGTCTGTGAATGTGTGATGTTGTGTTGATTGATGTGTGAGTTGATTGTGTTGATTGGTGGGTGTTGGATTGAAGTTTGTGTGTGTGTTCTTGTAATGTGATGGTTTGATTGTGAGTGATGTATTTGTGTATGTGTTTGTTTTGATGTTGAGTTGATGAGATGATTGTTGTGGATTTGATTGTGTGGATGTTGATAGTTGTTTGAATTGTGTGTTGATGTGAAATTAGTGATTGCTTGTATGATTGATGATTGGATGTTTTGTGATGGATTGAATTTTTTTGTTGATGTGTGTGTGTTTGTGTGATTGGATGTGTGTTTGTGTTGATGTTGGTGAGTGTTGTGTGTTGTTGTGATCTGTCTGTTTGTTGTGTGTGTTGAATGATTAATTGATGTCGTTTGATGATGAAATTTTTTGTTAGTTTTTGTTGTTGTTGAAATTGTTTGTAGAAGTTCGATGTGTTGCTGTTGATGTGGTGTGATTTTGTGGTGGTGTTTGTGTGAATGCTGTTTGTGATTTGAGTTTGGTGTTTCGTGAATGTTTTTGTGATGTTGTTGTGTTTGATGTTTGTGTGATTTTTGTTGTTTTTTGATTTGTTCGTGTGATGGTGTTTGTGTGAGTGTGATTTTATGGTTGATGTGTTGAGTTGAATCGAATTGTTGTTTAGTTGTTTGTGTTTGATGTGATTTGGATGAATGATTGATGTGTGATGATTTGTGTTTGGTTTGATGTGATTGTTTGTGGTTTTGTGTGATTGATGTGTGAATATGTGTGTTTGATGTAGTTCGTTTGAGTGTTGTGTGAAGGTGATAGTGTGTTGATGTGAGTGATTTGTGTTGATGTTGATTGTGCTGTTTGTTGATGTGTTATGTGTTGTGATGTGTTGAGTTGATGTGTGTGGTGATTGTGATGTTGGTTTTGATGCGTGTGTTGATGTAGATGTTGAATTGTCTGTGTGAAATTTGTTGATGATGGATTGATTTTTTTGATTTCGTGATTTTGTTTTGATTGGAATTGTTTGTTGAATGATGAAGTGGTGTTGTATTTTGTTTGTGATTGGATTTTTTTTGTGATTGTTGTTGTTGTTTTGTGTGTGATTGTGTCGTGTTTGTGGTATGTGAATGTGTGTTGATTTCTTTGTGTGAGTGTTGTTTTCTTGAAGTTGGTATTGTGTGATGATGTAGTTGATGGTGTTGTTATGATGTGTGTTGATGTGAATGATGTTTGGATTCGTTTGGTGTGATGTTGTGGTTTGTGATGATGTGTGATGTTGATTGTGTTTGATTGTTGTGATGGATTTTTGTTGTGTGGTGTAGATGTTTAAGTTTTGACTGTGATATCATGTGATGTGAGGATTTTGGGGTTTTTGTGTTGTTGATGTTGTTGTTTGTGTGTGGATTTGTTGTGATGATGTGATGTGATTTTGATGTTTGTGAAATTGGGATTTGTGTGATGTGTTGATAGATTGTGTGTTGTTCGATGTTGATGCTGAATGTGAGGTTTGTGATGTGTTGATTTGTGTTGATGGATTGATTGATTTGATGTTAAATAATGTTTTGTCGTTGTGAATGCTGTTGATGTTTGTGTAGATTGAATGTTTGTGATGTGTTTTGATATTTGTGTGTGATTGAAATTGATTTGAAATGTTTTTTTTGTGTGTAGATTGATGATCTTGATCTGATGGATTGTGTTTCTTGTGTTGCTTGTTGATTGTTGAATGATGTGTCGTTGATGATTGTTTGTGTTGTTTGTGTTGGATTGTTCTGATGTGTTTGAAATGATATTTTGATGTTGTGTTGATGTTGGTTGATTGTGATTGTTGTGTTGTGTTGTGAATCTTTTGTTGTGATGTGTCTGTGTGTGATGATTACGTTGATGTGTGTTGGATGATGTTTGATTGTTGATGTTGTGTGTGATTTGTTGTGATTTTGATTTTGAACTGTGTGATTTGTATTGTGTTGTGATTGAGTTGTTTTGATGGTTGTGTGTGATTGTGGTTTGAGTATTGAAATGAGTGTTGATGTGATGTGATAGTTTGTCGATGATTCTGTTGTGTGATGATTGTGTTGTTGAATTTTTGGTTGTGTTGTGATATGATGATGTGGTGCGTTGTTGTGAGTGATGATGTTCGTTGTGTTTGGCATGTGTTTTGTGTGTTTCTTGTATGGTGTTTGAATGTTTTGTGATGATGGTTGATGTTTTTTGTGAAAATGATGTGTTGTTGTGTGTTGTTTGGGGGATAGTGTGTGGAATGTTGAATTGATGATTGTGGTGATTGTGTTGTTGATGATTTGTGTTGTGAATGATTTTGTTTGTGTGATGATTGTGATGATTGATGTTGGTGTTGTTACAGAGAGATGATGTGTTGTTGAATGATGATTGTGTGTGTTTTGTGTGAGTGTTGATGTTGTGAATTGATTGTGTGTGTTGTGCTGATTGTTTGTGTTGTTTGAAAAGTTGAGATGTGTGATTGGAAGAGATGGTGATTTTTTGTGCTGTATAAAAAGATTTGTGTTGATATGTGTTGGATTGATGGATTGATTGATGTTGTTGATTGTGCTGATTGTGAATGGGTTTGTTGTTGTGTGTGATTGTGATGATTTTTGTGTTGGAGTGAAATGATTGGTGATGGATGATTTTTGATGTGTGATGTGTTGATTGTTTTGTGTGTTGTGTGTGTTGTGGTGTGCTTTGAATTTGATGGATGTGAATTGGGGTGTGGTGTTGTTTGTTGAGTTGATGTGTGTGTGATTAGTTTGTTGGTGTGAAAGAATAATTGATGATGTGATGTGTTGTTGTGAGATGTGTGTTTGATGTACCCCCCCACCCCCGATTTGTGTTTGTTGTTATGTTGTTATTTTTGTGTATGTGTGGTTGATCGTGATGTTGTTGTGTGTGAATCTTATGTTGATTGATGTGTTGGTGGATGTGTGTTGTGTGTTGTATGTTTGAATGTGAGGATTTGTTGTGATTGTGTGTGTGTGAGTTGTTTTTTGAGTGATGAAGATATTGGAAGTTGATGTGTTGATTGTTATGATGTTTTGATTGAATAGATGTGTGAAGTTGAAGTTTGTTGTTGTTGTTGTGGATGATTTGAATTGTTTGATGAATTTTGGTAGGTTATAGAGAGTGTCGTGATGTTGAAATGTGATGTGTTGGTTGTGTGATTGTGGGTGTGATTAGAATTTATGAAATTTGTTGTTTGGGTGAATGAATGTTTGTAAAGTTTTCGATGAAAAGTTGATGTGATGTGGTATGTGTGTGAATTCTTTGTGTGTGTTGTGATGGTTTTTGTGTGTTTTTTGGTTGTGAGAGGATGATGTGATGATTTTATGTGTTGTTGTTTTAGATGATTTGGAATGGTATGGTGTGAATGTGATTGTTTTGTGGAGATCGAATTTGGAATGTGTGAATGTGTGTGACTTGTTGTCTGTGTTGACTTTTTGTTTGGGGTTGTGATGTGTTTGTTGGATGTGTGTTGGTGTGTGTGTTGTGGTGTGTGATGAATTTGTGTTGTTTGAATGGATGTTGTTGTTTTGTTGGTGATTGGGTGCTGTTGAGGATGTGGGTGTGAATTGAATTGTGTAGGTTGTAAAGAGTAAGGGAATTGGTCTGATTGTTTATTTGTAAGGTGCAGATGAATGTATTTGTAGTGTTGATGTGATTTGTGGTTGTTGAAATAGGATGTGAAGTTGGAATTGTGATGAATTGTAGTTTGAATGGTGTGTGATGTTATGATAGTGTTGTGGAAGGTGTGAATGGTTGTGTGTTATTTTGTAGAATGTGTTGATGAATGTGTGTGTTGAATTTTTTTTGTGATGTTGATGTTGAATTTTGTATTTGGATGTGTGAATGTTTTTTTTGTGTGTGTGTGTGTTTGAATGTGTGTTTTGTTAGAATGACGTGTGATTGATTGTGATGTTGTTTGATTTTGTTGTGTGATGAGTTAGAAAGGGGTGTGTTAGTGAATTTTGTTGGGGGCTGAGATGATGTTAATGTTTGAAATTTGGTGTGTTCTGATGTGTGTAGTGTTGTGATTGATGGTGTTGTTTGTGGTTTGTTTTGTTGTGGTGTTAATGTGTTGATTTTTGTGAGTGATGAATTGAATTGTGTTTGATTGTTGGTGTGATGTGTTGATGTGATGTTGTGTCTTGTGTTTAGTGTGAATTAGAATTTTGTTTTTGTGTTTGGATGTGTTGTTGAAGTGTGTGATGTGAATTCTGTTGTGTTTGAATGTTGTTTTTGGTTGAGTAGTGTGTTGATTGTTTGATGTGTTGATTGGGTTGAAAGATTTGTGATGTGTGTGTTAGTGTTGGAACTTGTCTAGTTTTGAATGGTTGGTTCGTTTGTTGAGATGTGACTGTTTGTTTGTGTGTGTGGTGAATGTGATGTGTGTTGTGTTGTTTGTTTTGAATTGTGTGAGTTTGTTGTTGATTGTGAAGAGAAGGATTATGTGTGAAAGGTGTTTTGATTTTGTGAATGTTGTTGGATGTGAATTTGTTGTGAATTGATTTTTGTGATTGTGTGTGATGTGTTGTTTGTTGATGTGTTGATGTGTGATGTGTTTGTGTGTGAATTGTGTGTTGTGATGATTGAAATGTGTGTGTAGGAGTGGATGATGTTTTTGTGTTGTTTGTTGTGAATGATTTGTGTGGTGTGTGATGTGGGAGATGTTTGTGTTGTTTTGTTGTTGATTCAAGAGTTGATGTGTTGTTGTTGTAGGTTGTTGTATGAATGTTGTGTGGTTTGTGATGTGAATGTGGATATGTGATGGTTGTGTGTTGTGTATGTGTTGGTGTGTGTGTTTGTGATTTGTGTTGTGTGTGGATGTTGGTGAGATAGTGTGTTGTTTTGTTGGTTGGTTGTGTTGTTTTAGAGTGTGAACAGGAAATGGTTGATTTGGATGTTGTTGTGGTGAAATGGTGTGAATTGTGATGAAACTTGAGAATAGTTGTGAATTGATGTGTGTTTGGTTGATTGTGTGTGGTGTGTGGTGGTGTGAATGATTGTTCTTGGTGAAGTGTGTTGTTCTGAAATGGTGATGTTGTGTGAATTTGTGTGATGAATATGAAATAGTTTGTTTTGTGTGTGTGTGATGTTGTGATGTGTAGATGTTTGTGGATTTGATGTGTGATGTGAGGTGTGTGTGTGTTGAATTGATTATTGTTTTTTGAATGATGAGATGTGTTATGTAGAATAGATAGAAGAGTATTTTGCATGTGTGATGTTTTGAATTGTTTGATTATGGGTGTGTGTGTGTTTGTGTTTGATGTTGTGAATGTTGTTATTTTTATTGTGGTGGATATTGTATGTGCAATTTGGATTTGATTGTGTTGTGAATTGTGTGAGTGAAATAGTGTTTGTGGTTGTGTGAATTAAAGGTTTGAATGTTTGGTTGTGTTTGGATGTTGTGTTTGTTTTGTGATTTTGTCGTAGTGATGGATGTTGTTTTGTTTGCATTTGAAGGTGTGATGATGATGTTGAATTTGGTGTTTGTGTGTTGAATGTGTTTTGTGTGTGTTGTGTAGTTGATGGTGATGTTGTGGATGTGTGATTGAATGTGAATGATGTGATGTTGATTTGATTTGTGTTGTGTATGTGTGTTGTTTTGAGATGTGTGATTGTGTTGATGTGTTGTGATGAATTTGTTTGAATTGAATGTTTTTGTGTTTTTGTTGTTTGTTGTGTTTGCTGAATGTTGAAAGTGGATGTGCTGATTTGTTTTATGGTGTTGTGGGGAAATGATTGTTGTGTTGTTTTGTTGATGACATGAGAATGTTTATGTGTTATTGTGTGATGGTGAATTATGTTGTTGTTTTTGTTTATTTTTGGGTGTGTGGAATGATTTGTGTTGATGTTGAAATATGTTTTTAGAATGTGATTAGTGTTTTTTGTTTGTGTGATTTGAATGTGTGTTTTTGTGTTGATGATAGAGAATTTCTTTTTGAATGTTTGGTTGAATGTGAAATTGTTTGTGGTGTTTGTTGATGTGTTTTGTGTGTGAGTGATTCGTGGATGTTTGTGTGATTGGGAAATTTTGTGTGTGTGTTTTGTTTGATGAATGAATTGGTGTTTGATGTTGATTTTTTGTGATTGTTTTTGATGTGATTTTTAGAAGGATTTCTAGATGTGTGTGTAGTGTGATGAATGAATGTTTGTGTTGTGTTGATGAGTGAATTTGTGTTTGTGAATGTTATTGATGTTAGTTTGATTGCTGATGTGTGTGAATGATTGGTGAAATTTGTGTTGTGTGATATTGAATTTGTTGTGAAATGTTGTTGTTTCGGTGTGTGGTGTGTGTTGTGGTGTGATTGAATGATTTTGTGTGGGGTGATGATTTGAATGATGATTTTGTTTGTGAATTTGTGATTTGTGGTGTGTGAATGGTTTGTTGTTTTGATTGTTTGGACTATGAATGTGTAGAAGAAAGAAGGAGTGTTGATTGTAGGGGAATTTGTTGTTGTGGTATGTGATTTGTGTGTTGTGTGTGTGGTTGATAGTAGTTATTTGTAAGTGTTGTGTTGATGAATTTGTTGTAGGATTTAATGTGTGTGATGTTTAATTTGGTGTTGTGAATTTGCTGTTGAAATTGTTGTTGTGTAGTTGTGTTTTTGTGTGTTGTAAATTGATTTGTTGAATTGTGTGGTTTTTGTGTGAGGTGGTTTGTGAAGTGTGTTGAATGTGTGTGTTGGTGTGGATGTGATGTGAATGGATGGTGTGTGTTTGTGTGTGATTTTGTGGTGTTTGTGTGTGAATTGTGAGTGATTTGTGTGATTGGTGGAATGAATTGGTATGTGATGTTGTTTGTAGTGTAGATTGTTGACTGTTGTTTGTGTGTGGTTGTGGTGAATGTGTGTTTTTGAGGAACTTTTGAAGGAGAAGTGGTTAGATGTGTGATAAGAAGGTGTGTAGGTTTTGAGGTGATGAAGATGATGAAGTGGGTTGTTGTGTGATGCGGGTAGTGATTTTGTGTGATGTAGTTTTGTCAGTTGAAGAATGTGTTGTGAGAAATGTGTATTGGTGAATGGTGTAGATGATGAGTTGTATTGATTGTTGTGATGTGTGTTGTGAATTGAATGTTGGTTTGTTTTTGGATTTGTGTTGTCTGTTTGCTTTGATGTGTGTGTGAATTGTGATGAATGTGTTTGTTTTGTGTGTGTGCTTGTGTATGTCGTGTGGTGGCTTTTTGTGGTTGGCTGGTGATGGTCTGTTTTGTGTGGTTGTGGGTTTTTGGGTTGTCTTTTGATATAGTTTGTTTGGGTGGGTGGGGTGTTGTCTTTTGGTTTGTTGCTGGAATTTTTGTTTCGGATGGTGTTAGGGGTATGTGGTAGTGGTTGTGGTGATTGGTGGGTTTGCTGTGTTTGTGTGGTTGTTTTGGGGTGATTTTGACTGTGGATTCGTTTTATGTGGTTTGGTTGTTTTTGGTGGTTAGGTGGTGTGGTCGGTGTGTGGTTGTGGGTGGTGTAGTTGTGGGTGTTTGGTTGGGTGGGTAGTTGGGTGTGGTTGGCGTGATGGTGGTGGAGTGGTTTGGTGTGGGTGATTGGGTGGTGGGGTTATTGGTTTTTTGGGGTTTGTTGTGTTGTCGTGTTGGTGTTGTGGGTGGTGTGGGTTGGGTCGGAGGTAGGGTGGGTTTTGGGTTGGGGTGGTTGGGTTGTGGTGTGTTGGTTTGGGTGGTTTGGGTGGTGTGGGGGGGAGGTGGTGGTGTTTTTGTGGGCTGTTTTTTGTTTGGTGAGTTGGTGGTGTGGGTGTTTGTGTGTGCGTGGGTGTTTTTTGGTTTTTGGTGTTGTGTGTTGGTAGTTGTGGTGTGTAGGATGGTTTTTGGTAGTTGTGGTTGGTTGTGTGGGGTGTGGGTGTTTGGTGTGGTTTTTGTGGCTGTGGGTTTTTTTGTTGGTTTGTGGTGTGGGTGCGTTGGGTGTGTTTGGTTGGGTTGGTTGGTTTGGTGGGGTTTGTGTTGGTGTAGTGTGTTTAGTTGTTGGGTGGGGTGTGAATGGTGGTGAGTGTGTGTGGGTTTGTGTGTGGGTGGGTTGTGTATTGGTGTTGTTTTGGGGTGGTGGTGTGGGTTTGTTGTGTTGGTGTGTGTTGGGTTGTGTGTGTTTGTTTTGTCGTGGTTTGGTGTTGTTTGTGGTGTTGGGGTGTTGTTTTGTGTTGGTGTGGTGTGTTTGGATGGTGGTGTTGTGGGTGTGTATTGTGGTGGTTTTTTTGTTTTTTGTTGGGGTGGTGGGTTTGGGGTTTGGTGGTTTTGGGTGGTGGGTGTAGGTTTGTGTGTGTGTGTGTGGTTGTGGTTGGTTGGGGGGTGTGGGTGGGGTTTGGGTGTGGGGTGGGTTTGGTGTGAGGTGGTTCGTGTGGGTTTGGTGGTAGTGGATGGTGTGGGTGTGTGTGGTATGTTGTGGGTGTTGGTTTGGTGGGTGTTTGGTGTGTGTGGTTGTGTTTTTTTTGGGGTTGGTGTGTTTGTGAGTTGTTGTGTTGGTGTGTGTTGGTTTGGTGGGTTGGTGGTGGTGTGTGTGGTGTGGGTGTGTGTTGGTTTTGTGTATTGGGGTTGGTTTGTGTTTGAGGTGGTTTTGGTTTGTGGGGTTTGGGGTGTGGTGTTGTGTGGTGGTGGTGTGGGGGGTGTTGGCGTGGGGTGGGTTGGTGTTTGGGAGGTGTGTTGTGTGTGTTTTTGGTTGGGTGGTGTTGTTTTGTGTAGTGGGGTGGTGGGCTGTTGTTGTTTGGGGTTGGATTTTGTGTTGGTGGTGTTTTGTGGTTGTGGTGGGTTGTGGGTGTTGTGTGGTTGTTGTGGATGTGTGTTGGGTGGTTTGTTTTGTGTGTTGTTGGTTGTGGTGGTGGTTTGGTTGATGTGTGGGGGTGTGGGTGTGGGGTTGTAGTTTTGGTTTTTGGGATGTGTTTTGTGTTGGTGGGGTTGTGTTGTTTCTGTTTGTTTTGTGGAGTGTGGGTTTTTTGGTTGTGGTGGTGGTGGTGGTTGGTGGGTTTGTTGGTGTGGTGTGTTGTTGGGGTTGTTTGTTGGTGGACTGTTTGTGGTTGTGGTATGGGTTGTGTGTTGGTGGTGGTTGTGTTGTTTGTGTGTTTTGGGTGTGTTAGAGTTGTTGGTGGGGTGGTGGTTTTGTATTTGGTGGGTGTGTGGGTTGGTTTGTTGTGTGTGGTGTTGGTGGGGTGGGTGTTGTTGGGGTGTTTGGTGGTGTGTTTGTTTGTTGGGTGGTGTGTTGGTGGGTGTGTTGGTTGTGGTTTTGTGTTTGGGTGGGTGGTTCTTGGTTGGTTGGGTGGTGTTTCTGGTGTTGTGTTGGGTTGGTTGTGGGTTGTGTTGGGTGGTGGAGCGGTGGTGGTGTTGTTGGTGTGGTGTGGGTGTATTGTTTTTAGGGGTGTACGTGTGTAGGGGGTTTGATTTGTGGGGTTATGTTGTGGTTGTGTTGTAGGGTTGTGGGTTGTGTGTGTGGTGTGTTTTGGTGGTGTGGTGTGGTGTGTTTGTGTTGGGGTTGGTTGTGTTTGGTTTTGGTTGGTTGTTGTGGTTTGTGGTGGTGGTGTTTTTTGTGGCTAGGGGTTTTTGGTTTTGTGTGGTGTTGGTTTTTTTGGTGTGTTGGTTGGGTTGGGGGTGGTTTTGGGGGTTGTGGGTGGGTGTTTTTTGTTGGAGTTTGTGTTGTTGGGTGTTGTGTTTTGGGTGTGTGGTGGTGTTGGTGTGGTTTAGATTGTGGGTGGGGTGTGTGTGGGGTGGTGGGTGTTGGTGGTTTTGTGTTCTTGTGGTGGTTTTTGTGGTATTGGTGTGGTGTGGTGTTGTGGTGGTTGGTTTTTGGTGGGGTTGGTGGGTTTTTGTTGTTGTGTGTTGTGTATGGTTGGTGGGTGTGGGTGTTGTGTGTGTGTGTGTTTTGTGTGGTTGTGTTTGTGGTATGTGTGGTGTGTGTGTGGGTTGGGTGGTTGTGGGTTGTGGTGTTGGGGTGTGTGTTGTTGTTTGGTGTGACATGGTTGTTGGTTTTTGTGTTTTGTGGGGGTTGTTGGGGTGTTTTTTGGTGGTGTGGTTTGTGTGTATTGTTGTGTTGTGTGGTGTTGTGTGGGTGGGGGTGTGGTTGGTTGTTTGGTGTGTGTGTTGGTTGTTTGGGTGTGGTTTTGGTGTGTGTGGGGTTTTGGGTGTTGTGGTGTGTTGTGGTGGTGGTTTTGAGGTTGTGTTGTTGTGTGTTGTTGGTTTGTGGTGTTTTGTGGTGGTTGTGTGGTGTTGTGTTGTGTAGGTGGTGTGTGTGGTGTGGTTGTGGTGTTGTGGTGGGTGTGGTTTGGTTTGTGTGTTGTGTGTGGTGTGTGTTGTGTGGGTGTTTGTGTGTTGTGTGGGTGGGTTGTGGTTGGTGGTTGTGTTTGTTTGGGGTTGTGTTTGTGTGTGGGTGGTTTTGGGTGGTTGGGTGGTTGTGTGTTTGTGTGTGGTGGGGTTGGTGTGTGGTGTGTTTGTGTGTGGTGGTTGGTGTTAGTTTTAGTGTGGTGTGTGGGTTTGGTGTGTTTTTTGTTTGTTTGTGTGGTTTGTTTGGTTGTTTTGGTGTGTAGTGTTGGTGTGTTTTTTTTGTTGGTGTGTGTTTAGTGGAGTTGGGTGGTGTGTGGGGTGTTGGTGGGTTTTGATGTGTGTGTGTGGTGTGTGGTTTTGTTTTTTTTTGTGGGGTTTGGTGGTGGTGTGGTGTGTTGGGGTGTGTGTGTGGGGATGGTGTGGTGTGGGGTGGTGGGTAGTTGGTGTGGGGTGGGTTTTTGTGTGGTTTGGGGGTGTGTATGGGGGTTGGTGGTTTGGTGTGGTGTGGCAGGTGGTGTTGTTGTTTGTGGGTGTTGTTGGGTTGGTTTGTTGGGGTGGTGGGTGTGTGGTGTGTTGGTGGTGTTGTTGTTGGTTGGTGTGGAGTGGGTGTGTGTGTTGGGTGGTGGTTTTGTGTTTGTGTGTGTTGGTGGTGGTGTTGGTGGGTGTGTTGGGTTGGTTGGGGGGTGTGTGGGTGGGTTGGGTGTTGTGTGTTGAGTGGTGTGTGTTGGTGGGTGTTGGTTGGTGGTTGTTGGTGTTGTGTTTGTTGGGGTTTGGTTTGGTTGGGTTTGGTTGGTGTTTTTGGGTGTGTGTTGTGTTGGTGGTTTGGTTGTTGTGTGTGTGTGTGTTGTTGGTGTGTGTGGTGTGGGGTGGTTGTTGTGTTGTGTTGGTGGTGGGGGTGGTTTGTTGTGTGTGTTTTGTGTTGTTGTGTGGGAGGTGGTGTGTTTGGTGGTTTGTGTTTGTGGTTGGTTTTGGTGTGGTGTGGGTGGTGTTGGTTGGGTTGTGTTTTGGTGTGGTGTGTGTTTTGTGTGTTGTGGTTTGGTTGGTGTTTTGGTGGTGTGTGGTTGGGTTTTTTTGGTTTTTTGGGTGGTTTTGGTTGTTGATGGGGGTGGTGTTGTGTGTTGTGTGTGTGTGTTGTGTGGGTGTGGTGTGTTGTTTTTGGGTGTGGTGGTGTTGTGGGTGTGGTGTGTGGTGTGGGGTGGTTGTGTGGGGTGTGTAGGTTTGGTGTGGTGTTTGTTGGTGTTGGTGTTGTGGGTGGGTTTGTGTGTGTTGTGTGGGTGGTGTGGTGGGGGTTGGTGTTGTAGGTTTGGGTTGGGGTGTGTTGGGGTGTGGATGTGTTTGTGTTGTGTGGGTGGGTGGTTGTGGTGTGTTGTTTGGTGGTGTGGTTGGTGTGGTTGGTGTGTTTGTTTGGATGTTGTGTTGGTGGGTTTGTGGTGGTGCTGTGTGTTTGTGGGTGTGGTGTTGGTTGGTGGGGTTGTGTTTGGTTGTGTTTTTGTGGTGGTTTGTGTGTTGTTGGTTGTGGTGTTTTGGTGGGGTTGTGTTGTTGGTGGTGGGTGGGTTTTGGTGTTTTGGTTTGTGGGTGGTTTGTTTTGGTTGTGTGGTTGGTGTGTTGTGTTGGTGTGTTTGATGTGGTTTTGGTGGTGTGGTTGTTTGTGTGTGTTTGTTTTGGTGTTTTGTGGGTTGTTGGGTTGTTGGTGGTTTGGTTGTGGGGTTTGTTTGGGTGTGTTGTTGTATGTTTTGGTGGGTTTGGTGTGTGTGGGTTGTTTGTGTTTTTGTGGGGTGGTTGTTGTGGTTTTGGTGTTTGTGGTGTTGGTATGTGGGGTGTGGGGGTTGGTGGTTGGTTTGTGTGGTTGGTTGGTTTTGTGGGGTTGTGTGTGGGGTGTGGTGTGGTTTTTGTGTTGTTGTTTGGTTTGTGTGGGTGGTTGTTTGCTGTGTGGTTGGGTTTGTGGTGTGTCGTGTGTTTTTGGTTTGGTTGGGTGGTGTTGTGGTGGGTTTTGTGTGGTTGTGGTGTTGGGTGTGGTGGTGTGTGTGGTTTTTTTTTTGTGGTGGTTTGGTGGTGGTTGTGTGGTTGTGTTGTGGTGTGGGTGGTTGGGTATTGTTGGTGGTGGTGTGTGGTGGTTGTTGGTTTTGTTGTTGGTTTGTTGTGGTTTTGTTGTGGTTTGTTGGTTGTGGGTTGGTTGTTGTTTTGGTGGTGGTTTTGTGTGTTTGGTTGGGTGTGGTTGTTGTTTTGTGGGTGTTGTGGGTTGTGGGTGGTGGTATGTTGGTTGTTGTGTTGGTGTGTTTGGTGGTGGTGGTGTGTGGTTGGTGTGTGTTGGTGTGTGGTGTGGTGTGGTGTGTGTGTGGTGGTTGTTTGGGTTTAGTTGTGGTTGTGGTTGGTGGTGGGGTTGTGTGGTGGTTTGTGTTGTTTTGTTTGTGTTGGTTTTGGTGTTTTGTGGTTGGTTTTGTTGTGTGTTTTGGGTTGGGTAGTGTGTTTTGTGGGTGGTGGTGGGTGTGGGGGTGTGGTGTGTGTGGGGGGGGGTTTGGGTGTGTGGTTTTTGGGGTGGTGTTGTGTGTGTGTTGGGTTGGGTTTGGTGTGGGTGGTGTGTGGGTGGTGGGGGGGTGGTTTTTTTGGGTGGTTGTTTGTGTGGTGGTTTGGTGTTGAGTGGTTTGTTTTGGTTGTGGTGTGGGTGGTGTTGGTTGGGGTTTTGGTTGTTTGTGTGGTGTTGTGTTTGGGGGTGTTGGTTGTTGTTGGTTTTGTTGGGGTTTTTTTGGTGTGGTGGTTGTGTGGTTTTTTGTTGGGGTGGTTGGGGTGGTGTTGGTTGTGGTTGGGTGGGTATGTTGTTTGGGTGGTGGTGTGTGATGGTTGGTGTTTGGTGGGGGTGTGTTGATGGGTTGTGTGTGTTGGTTGGGTTGTTTGTTGGTGGTTTGGTGTTGTGTGGTGTTGTGTTTTTGGGTTGTGGGTTTGTTGGTTTGTTTTGGTGTGTTTGTGGGGGTTTTGTGGTTTTGGTGTGTTTGTGTTGTGTGGTTTTGTTTGGTGTGTGGGTGTGTTTGGTTGTGTTGTTGTGTGTTGGTGGTTTGTTTTGGTTTGGTTGTGCGTTTTTGGGTTTTGGGGTGTGATGGTGTGTGGTGATGTTGTGTGTGGTTGTTGGGTTGGTGTGGTGGATTGGTGTGTTTGGGTGGTGGGGTTGTGTTGTGGGTTTGATGTTGTGGGGGGTGTGTTGTGTGTGTGGTGGTGGTGTTGTGTTGGGTCTTTGGTGTGTTGTGGGTTTCTGTTTGTTGGTTTGTGGTGTTTGGTGTGGGGTGTGTGGTGGTTGTTGGTGGGTGGTTTGTTGGGTGTTTTTGGTGTTTTGGTGTTTGTGGTTGGTTGGTTGTGGTGGTGTGTTGGTTGGTTTGGGTGTGTGTGGGGTGCTTGTGTTGTGTTTGGTGGGTGTGGTTGTTGGTGGGTTGTCGTGTGGTGTTGGTTTGTGGTGGGTTTGTTTTGGTGTGTGTTTGGTGTGGTGGTGGGTGTTTTGGTTTGTTGTGGGTGGTTGGTGTGGGGGTGTGTGTGTGTGTGTTGGTGGTGGTGTTGGGTTGGTTGGGTGGGTGTGTGTGGGTGTGGTTGTGTGGTGGTGTGTTGGGGTTTGTGTTGTGTTGGTGGTGTGTGGTTGTGGTTTTGTGGGTTGTTGTGTGCTTTGGGGTGTGTTGGGTGGTGGTGTGTTGGGTGTATGTGGGTGTTGTGCTGTTGGTGGTGTTGTTTTGTTGGGTTGTTGTGGTGGGTGGTGTTGGGTGTGGGGTTTTGGTGTGGTGGTGTGTTTTGTGTGTGTGGATGTTGTGGTTTGTGGGTTGTTGTTGGTGTGGTGTGTGTGGGGGTTTGGTTTTTTGGTGTGGTGTTTTTTGGGGGTGTGTGTTGTGTGTTGGTGGGTGGTTGGTGTGTGGGTGTGTGTTTTTGTGTGGTGGTTGTGGGGTGGGGTTTGTGGTTTGGTGTGTGTTGTTTGTGGTTGGTGTGGGGTGTGTTGTTTTGTGGTTTGTGGTGTGTTGTTGGGTGTGCTGTGTGTGTGTGGTTGTGTTGGTGTTTTTGTGGTGTTGGGTTGTGTGGATTGGTGATTTGTGGTTTGGTGTGTGTTTGTGTGGTGTGTGTGTGGGTTGTTTGTGTGGGTGGTTTTGGTGGTGGTGTTTGTGGTTGGTGTTTGGTGTGTGTTTTGTGTTGTTGGGGTTGTTTTGGTGGGTGTTGTGGTTTGTGTGGGTGTGTGTTGGTTGTTTTTGTGTGTGGTGGTGTGGGTGGGTGTTTGGGTGTGTTTGGGTGGTTGGGTGGTGGTGTATTGTGTGGGTGTGGTGTGTTTGGTGTTGTGGGGTGGGGGGTTTTGTGTGGGTGTGTGTGGTGGGTTGGGTTTTGTGGGTGTGTTGGTGGTTTGGTTGTGTGGTGGTGGTTTGGGTTGTGTGGGTGATTTGGGTGTGTTTTTGTGTTTTTGTGTGTGGTGGTTGTTGGTGGTGTGGTTGTGGTTGGTTTGGTGTGTTGGGGGGTGGTGTGGTTGTTGGTGGTGTGTTGTTGTTGTTGTTGTGTTTGTGGGTGGGTGTGTGTGGTGTGTGGTGGGTGGTTGGTTGGGTGTTGTGTGTTGTGTGGTTTTTGTTGTGGTTTGGGGGTGTGGTGTGTTGTTTGGGTGTGTGGTGTGTGGTTGGTGGTTGGGTTTGGTTTGGGTGTGGGTGGTTGTGTTGTTGTGGTGGTGGTTGTGTGGTGGTTTTGGTGGTTGTGTGTGGTTTGGTTTGTGGTGTGTGTGTTGGTTGGTTTGTTGTGTGTGTGTTGGTTTGGTGGGTGTTGGTGGTTGATGTGTTGTGTGGTGTTGTGGTTGTTGGTTTTGTTGGGTTGTGGTGGTTTGTGTGTTGGTGTTGGTGTGTGGTTGTTGGGTTTGTGTGGTGTGGTGGTTGTGGTGGTTGGGGTTTTGGTGTGGTGGAGTTGTGTGTTGGTGGGTGTGGTGGGTTGTGGTGTGGTTTGGGTGGGGTGTTGTGGTGGGTGGGTGGTGGTTGGGGGTGTGTGTTGTGTTTGTGTGGGGTTGGTTGTTGTATTTGGGTGTTGGTTGTGTTGGGGTTGTTGGTGTGGTGTTTGTGTTGGTGTGGTTTTTGGTGGTGGTTTTGTTGGGGTGGTGTGTTGGGTTGTGTTGGTGATGGGTTTGGGGGTTGTGGTGTGTGTGGTTGGTGTGTTGTGTTGGTGTGTGTTTGTGTGGTGTTGTGGTTTTTTGTTGGGTGGTTGTTTGGGTGTGTGTTGTGGTTGGTGTTTGTGTGTGTTGGGTTTGGTTGGGTGTGTTGGGGTTTGTGGGTTGTGTTGGGTGTGGTGTGGTTGAGTGGTGGGGTATTGTGGTTGGTGTTGTGTGTTTTGTGTTTGGTGGTTGGGTGTGTTTTTGTGGTGTGGGGTGTGGTTGTGGGGTTTGTGGTGGGTGTGGTGTGTTGGTGTGTGGATGTGTTTGTTGGTTTGTTGTGTGTGTGTGTGTGGAGTTGGTTTGTGGGTGGTGTTTGTGTGTGTGGTGTGGTGTGTGTGGGTTTGGTGTTGTGGATGTGGTGTTTGTGTTGGGTGGGGTTGGTGGTGGGTGTGGTTGTGTTTTGTTGGTGTTATGGTTTGTTTGTTTGTGGTGTTTTTGGTGTTGTGGGGTTGTGGTTTTGGGGTTTTGTTTGTGTAGTGTGGTGGTGTGTGGTTTTGTGGGTTTGGTGTGTTTTGGTGTGGGGTGGTTTTGTGTTGGGTGGTGTGTGGTTTGGGGTTTGTGTTGGGGTTGTTGGTGGTGTGTGGTGTGTTTGGTTGTGGTGGTGTTTGGGGTGTTGGTGACTGGTGTGGGTGTTGAGTTGGTTGTTGTGTGTTGTGGGTTGGTGGTGTTTGGTTGTGGGGTGTGTTGGTGTTGGGTGTGGGTGTTGTGTTGTTGGTGTTTATGGTTGTTGGGTTTGTGGTTTGTGGTGGGTGTTTTGTTGTGGTGGGTGGGGTGGTTGTGGTTGGGTGTTTGGTGTTGTGGGGTGTTGGGGGTGGTTGTGTGGTTTTTGTGGTGGGTGGTGGGTGTTGGTGTGTTTGTTTTTGTGTGGGGTGGTTTGTTGGTGGTGGTGTGGTGTGTGTTGGTGTGTGGGTTGGTGTGTGTGTGGGTTGTTTGTGTGTCTGTTGAGTTTGGGTTGGTTGGTTATGTGGGTGTGGTGTGTTGTGGTGGGGTGGGTGGTGTGTTTTTGTGGTGTGTTGTGTGTGTGGTTGGGTGTTTTTGTGGGTTGTGTGTGTGGTGTGTGTTGTGTGGGTGTGGGTGGGGTGGTTGTTGTGTTGTTTGTTGTTGTGTTTTTTGGGTGTTGTGTTGGTTGTGGGGTTGTGGTGTTTTGTTGTGTGTTGGGGTGTGTTTGTGGGTGGTTGTGTTGGTGTTTGTGGTGGTTGTGTGGTTTGTGGGTGGTGGGTTGGGGTTGTGTGTTGGTTGTGTGGGGTGTGGTTGTGGTTGGGGTGTTTGTGGTTTGTGGTTGGGTTGTGGGTTGGGAGTTGGGTGGGTTTGGTGTGGTGGTTTGTTGTGTGGTTGTGTGGTGGGTTTTGTGTGTGTGTTGGTTTGGATTGTGTGTGTGTTGTGGGGTAGGGGTGGTGGGTGTGGGGTTGTTGTGGGTTGTGGTTGGTTTTGTGTGATTTGTGTTGTGGTTGGGTGTGCGTGTTTGTTTGTTTTGGTTTTTTGGTGTGGTGGTTGTGTTTGTTGGTTGTTTTTTTGTGTTGGGTTGTGGTGGTGGTGGTTTTGTGTGTTGTTGGGGGGTGTGGTGTGTGTTGTGGGGTGTTGTGTTGTGTTGTTGTGGGTGTGGTGTGTGGTGTGGGGGTTGGTGTGGGTGTTGTGGTGTGTGTTGGTTGGTGTGGTTGTGTGTGGTTTGTGTTGGTGTTGTGTGGGGGTGGGGTTGGTGTGGGTTGGGTGGTTTTATTGGGTTGGGTGGGTTGTGTTGTGTGTGGGGTTGTGGTTTGTGTGTGGTTTGGGTGGTGTTTTGGTGTTGGGTGGGGTTTGTGGTTTTTGGTGTTGTTGTGGTTGGTGGTGGGTGTTGGGTTGTGGGTTTGGGTTATTTGTTGGGTGGTTTTGGTGGGTTGTTGTTGTGTTTGTTGTTGTTTGTGGTGGGTGTGGTTGTTTTTTGTTGTGTTTTGTGTTGGTTGTTTTTTGGTTTGGTTGTTGGTGGTTGGTTGTTGGGGTTGTTGGTTTTTGTGGTGTGGGAGGGTGGTTGGTGTGTTGTGTTGGTTGGTGTGTGGTTTGTTGGGTTGTGTGTGTGGTTTTATGGTTGTTTGGGTTTTGTTGTGTGTTGGGGTGTGTGTTTGTGTTGGGTGGTTGTGGGATTTTGTGTTGTGTGTGGGTGTGGTTGGGTTGGTGGTTGTGTGGTTGTGTGGGTGTTTTGGGTTGTTTGGTGTGTGGTTGTGTGTTGTTTGTGGGATGTGTGGTTTTGGTTTGGGTTTGTGGTGTTGGGTTGGTGGGGTGGTGGTGGTGTGTTGTGTTTGGTTGGTGTGTGGTGTTGTGGCTGTGGGTTGTTGGTGGTGTTGGGTGTGGTGGTTGGTGTTTGGGGTGTGAGTGTGTGTTTTGGTGGTGTGTTGTGTGTTGTGGTGGTTGTGTGTGGTGTTGAGTGGTTTGGTTGGTGTGTTGTGGTGGTTGTTGTGGGTTTGTGTGTGTTTTGGTGGTTTGGGTTGGTGGTTTTGGTTTGGTGTGTATTGGTGGTTTTGTTTGTGGTTGGTGTGGGGGTTGTTGTGGTGGTTGGGTGGTGTTTTGTGGTTGGTGGTTTGGGTGTTGTGTTGTGTGTGGTGTGGTTGTTTTTGGGTGTTGTGTTTTTTGGTGTTTTGTGGGTGTTTTGTGTGGTTGTGGTTGGTTTGTTGGTTTTTTGGTGGTGGGTGGTGTTGGGGTTTGTTGTTTGGTGTTTGGGTTTGTTGTGGTGGTTTTGTGGGTGGTTGGGTGTGTTGTGGTTGTGTTGTGTGGTTGGTGTGTGGTTGGGGTTGGTGGTGTGGTTGTGTGGTTGGTGGTGGTGTTTGTGTTGTGGTGTGTGTGTGGTGGGGTGGTTTTTTGGTGTTGTTGGGAGGTGTTTGGTTGGGTTGTTTTTGTTGGTGGTTGTGGTGGGTTGGTGGGTGTTTGTGGTGTTGTGGTTGTGGAGTTGGTGTGTGGGTTGTTGTGGTGTGGATGGTTGTTTGTGTGTTGTGTGTGTGGGTGTTTGTGGGTGTGGGGTTTGGTGTGTGTGGTGGTTGGTGGTTGTGGGTGTTTGTGTGGTGTTGGGTGGTGGTTTGGGTTGTTGTGGTGGGTGAGTGGGTGTGGGGTGTTGTGGTGTGGTGTGGTGTTGGTGTTGTGGTTTGTTGTGGTGTGGTTTGGGGGTGTGGTGTTTGTGGGTGTTTGGGTGTTTGGTGTTTGGTGGTTTGTGATTTGTTGGTTTTTTGTGGTTGTGGTGGGTTGTGTTGGGGGTGTTGTTGTGGTGTGGTGTGGTTGTTGGTGGTGGGGGGTGTGTTGTGTTTTATTTGGGGTTGTGTGGTTTTGTGTTGGTTGTGTGGTGTGTGTGTGTGGGGGTTGTTTTGGGTTTTGGTGTGGTTTGGTGGTGTTGGTGTGGTGTGTTGTTGTGTGGGGTTTGTGTGTGGTGGGTTGGGTGTGTTGTGGTGTGTGTGTGGGTGGTTGGTTGTGTGTGGTTGGTGGGGTGTTGGTGGTGGGGTGTTTTGTGGTGTTGGGGTGGTTTGTGGTAGTTGTGGTTGTGTGTTTGGTGGTGTTTGGGTTGTTGGGGTGTGTGTGTGGTGGTTTTGTGTGTTGTGGTGTTGGTTTTTGGTGGGTGTGGTTGGTTGGTTGTGTTGGTTGTTTTGTGTTGGTGGTTTGGTGGTTTGTTTGGGGGTTTGTGGTTGTTGGTTGGTGTTGGTGTGTTTGGTTTGGTGGTTTGGGTGTTTTGTTGTGTGGGTGTTTGGTGGGTGGTGTTGGGTTGTTTGTGTTGGTTGTTGGGGTGGTGTGTGTGGTGTGTGGTGGGGTTGTGTTGTTGTGTTTGTGTTTTTGTGTTGTGTGGTTGTTGGTGGTGGTTTTGTTTGGTGTTTGGGTGTGGTGTTGGTGGTTTTGTGGGGGTGTTGTGTTTAGTTTGTGGGTGTTTGGTGTGTGGTGGTGTGTGTGTTTGTGGTGGTGTTTGTTGGTTTTGGTGTGTGTTGGGGTTGTGTGGTTGTGTGGGTGGGTTGTGTGGATTGGTGTGTTGTTGGTTGTTGTGGTGTGTGGTTGTGTTGGGGGGTTGTTGGTGGTTTTGTGTGTGTTGTTGTGGTGTGTGGGTGTGTGTGGGTGTGGGTGGTTGTTTGTGTTTGGTTTGGTTGGTGGGTGTGGTGTGGTTGTTGGTTGGGTTGGTGGTGTGGGGGTTTGTTGTGTGGTGTTGTGGTTGTTGGGTTGTGTGTGTGTGTGTGTGGGTGTTGTTGTGGTGTGTGGTTTTTTTGGTTGTTGTGTGTTGTGTGGTTTTTGTGTGTTGTGTGTGGTTGGTTGGTGGGTGTGTTGGGTTTGGTGTGTGGTTGTGTGTTGGGTGTTGTGTGGGTTGGTGGGGTGGTGGTTTTGTGTGGTGTTGTGTTTGGATGTGGGTGGTTTGTGGTGGTTGTGGTGTGTATGGTGGGTGGGTTTGGTGGGTGGTGTTTGGTGGGGTGGGGGTGTGGTGTGGTGTGGTGGGTGTGTTGGTGAGGTGGTGGGTGTGTGGGGGTTGTTGGTTGGTTGTGTGTTTGTGGGTGGTGGGTTTGGTTGGTGGTGGGGTTGTTTGTGTGTTTTGTGTTTTTTGTGTTTGTGGTGTGGTTTGTGTGGTTTTGGTGGTGTGGTATGTGGGGGTGGTTGTTTGTTGGTGGTGTGGTGGGGTTGGTGTTGTTTTGGTGATGGTGGTTGTGGGTTGTGTGGTGGTTGTTGTGTGTTTGTGGTGGTTGGGGGGTGTGAGGTTGTGTGGTTGGATTTGTGGGTGTTGGGTGTTTGTTGTGGGGGTGGTGTTGTGTGGTTTGGGTTTGGTGTTGGTGTGTGTGTTGGGTGGGGTGTTGGTTGTGTTGATGTGGGTGTTGTGTTGGGTTGTTGATTGGTGTGTGGGGGTGTGGGTGGTGTGTGTTGGGTTGTGGGTGTTAGGTTGTTTGTTGGTGGGTGTGTTTGGTGTGGGTGTGGGTTGGGGTGTGGGGAGGGGTGTGTGTGTTGTGGGGTTGGTGTTGTTTGGATGTTGTGGTGTTGTTTGTGGGTGTTGGGTGTTTGGGGTGTGTTGTGGTTTGGGTTGTTTGTTTTGTTGTGGTGGTTTGGTGGTGGTTGTTGTTGTTTGGATTGTGTGGGTTGATTGTGGTGGTGTTGGGTGGTTGTGGTGGTGTTGTTGTTTTGTGGTTGGGGTGTGTGGTGTTGGTTGTTGTGTGGGTGTTGTGGTGTGTTTTGGTTGGGGGGGTGTGGGGGTGGTTGTGTGGTGGTGGTGGTTGGTGTGGGTTGGTGTGTTGGTTGGTGTTGTTTGTGGTGGTGGTTTGGTGTGGTGTGGGTGTTGGGTTGTGTGTGTGTGGTTTAGTGTGGAGTTGTTGGTTTTGGGGGTGTGGTTTGTGTTGGTGGTTGGGTGTTGGTGGGTGATGTGTGTGGTGGTTTTTGGGGGCTGTGTTGTGGTTTTGGTGGTGTGTTGTTGGTGGGTGGTTTTGTTTGGTGTGTTTGTTTGGTGTGGTGGTGGGGGGTTTGTGTGTGGTGGTGTGTGTTTGTGTGGTGGGTTGTGGTTTGTGTTGTGGAGGTGTGGGTTGGGGTTGTGGGTGTTTTGGGGGTTGGTGTTTGTTTTGGTGTTGGTTGGGGTTGTGTTGTTGTGGGTTGTTGTGTGTGGTGGTGTGGTTGGGTAGGTGGGTGTTGGTTTTGGTGGGTTTGGTGGTTGGGTTGGTGTGTTTGTGGTTTTGGTGGTGTGGTGTTGTGTGGGTTGTGGGTTGATGTGGTTTTGTTGTGGTGGTTTGGGGGTGTGGGGTTGTGGTGTGGTGGTTTGTAGTGTGGGTGGTGTTGGGTTGTGTGTTGGTGGTTGGGTGGTTGTGTGTTGGTTTTTGTTGTGTGTTGGGTTGTGTTGTTGTGGTTTGTGTTTGGTTGGTTTGGTGTTGTGTGGGGTTGTGGTGTGGGGTTGTGGTTTTGGGGTGTGTGTGGTTGTGGGTTTTGTGGGTTGGTTTTTTGGATGTTGTTGGGGTGGGTTTGATTGGTTGGTTGTGTGTGTGTGTGTTTTGTTTTTGGTTGTTGTTTGTGTGGTGTGGTTTTTGGGGGGGTTGATGGTGGGGTGTTGTTGGTGTGTTTGTGTGTTGGGGGTGGTGGTGTGTTGTTGTTTGTTTGGGTTTTGTTGGGTGTTGGTGTTTTGGGTTGGTGTTGTTTGGTGGTGGTTGTTTTGTTGTGTGTGGTGGTTTGTGTGGGTGGTTTTTGTTTGTTGGTTTGGTGTTGTTGGTGGATGTTGTGGGGGTTGGTGGTTTGGTTTGGTTGGTGGGGTGGTGTTGTGGTGTGTTGTTGGATTGGGGTGGTTTGGTTTGGTGTTTTTGTGGTTGGTTGGTTGGTGTGGTGGTGTTTGGTGTGTGTGGTGTTTGTTGGTTTTTGTGGTTGGATTGGTGGTTGTGGTGGTGTGGTTGTTTGGGTTTTTTGTGTGTTGTTTGGTGGGTGTGGGTGGTTTATGTGTGGTGTTGTGGGGTGGGTGGTGGGTTTTTGGTTGTTTGGTGGTTGTGTGGGTTGGTTGTGTGTTGGGTTTTTGTGTTTTGTTTGTTTGGTTGGTGGGTGTGTTGGGTGGTTTGTGGGCGTTGGTTGGGTGGTGTGGGTTTTGGATTGGTTTGTTGGTTGTGTGGGTGTGATGTGGTGTGGGTTGGATTGGTTGGTTTGTGTGGGTGTGTGGTTTGTTTGGGTGTTTGGTTTGGTGTGTTGTGGTGTGGTGTTTGTTGTGTTGTTGGGGTTGGGGTTGTGTGTTGTGTGTGGTGTTTTGGTGGGTGTTTGTGGGTGTTGTTGTGTTGTGGTTGTGGTTTGGTGTTGTGTGTGTGGGTTGTGTGGTGTGTGTTGTTGGGGGTTGTTGGTGGGTGTTTGTGTTGTGGGTGGGTTGGTGTGTTTGTGTTTGGGTGGTTGTGGGGTGTGGTGTGTGTGGTTGTTGGTTGGTTGTGTGGTGTGTGGTTTGGTTGGGGTGGTTTTGTTGGGGGTGTGGGTTGGTGTTTTGGTGTGGTTGTGGTGTTGTGGTGTGGGGTGTGTGTGTGGGTGTTGGTGGGTTGGGTGTGTGGTTTTGGGGGGTGGTGTGGTGTGGGTTGATTTGTTGTTGGTGTTTGTTTGTGTGGTGTGTTGGTGGGGGGGTGGTGTGGTTGGTGTGGGTTTTGTGGTGTTGTGCTGTTTGGTGGTGTGTTTGGTTTTGTGGTTGGTGGTTGGTGGTGTGTTTTTGTGGTGGGTTTTGGTATTGGTGTGGTGGTGGTTTGTGGGGTTGTGTGTTTGGTGTGTGGTGGTGTGTGTGGTTGTGTGTGTTTGTGTGTTGTGGTGGTGTGTTGTGTGGTGTGGTGGTGGTGGGGGTGTTGTGTGTGTTGGTGTGTGTGGGTGGTGTGGTGTTGTTGGGTGTGGTGTGTGGGGTGTGTGGTTGTTGGTGTGTGTTGGTGTGTGATTGGTGTGTGGGGGTTGGTGTTGGTGTGTGTGTGTGGTTGGTGGTGTGTGTGTTGTTGGGTGTTGTTGGGGGGTTTTGGTGGTGTGTGTTGTGGTGGGGTGTTTTGTAGTGGTGGGTGTGGTTGGGTGTGTGGTGGGTGTTGGGTGTGTTGTGGGTGTGTTGTGGTTTGGTGTAGGTTGTGTTGGGTGGGGTGTGTGGTGGTTGTGGTGTGTGTTTGTTTGTGGGTGTGTGGTTGGATGGTTGTGTTGTGTTTTGTGTGTGTGTGGGTGTGTTTGTTGTGGTTGTTGGTGTGGTGGGGGGATTTTTTGGTGTTGGTGTTGTTGGGTTTGGTGTTTGTGTTGTGGTTGGTGTGGTTTGGTTGTGGTTGGTGGGGTGTGTTGTTTGTGTTGTGGTGTGGGTGGTTTTTGTGCTGGGTTTGGTTGTGGGGTGTGTTTTTGTGTTGGTTGTTGTGTTGTGTTTATTGTGTGTGTGTGTTTGTTGGTTGGTTTGTGGTGTGGTTTGGGTGGGTTGGTGTTGGTTGTTGTTTGGTGTGTGGTTTGGTGGTTGGTTGTGTTTGGGTGGTGGTTTGGGGGTGGTTTGTGTGGTGTTGGGTTTGGTGTTTTGGTGTTGGTGGTGTGTGGGTTTGTGGGTTTGTGGGTGTGTTGGGGTTTTTGGTGGGTGTGTTGTTGTGGTGGTTGGTGGTTGTGGTTGGGTGTGGGTGTTTGGTGGGTGTGGTTTTTGGTTGTTGTGTGTGTTGTTGGTGTTGTGGTGTTTGTGTGTATGGTGGGTTGTTTGGGTTGGTGTGGTGTGTTGTTTTGTGGTTTGTGTGTTTTTGTTTGTGTGGTGGGTGGCATGTGTTGGTGTGGGTGGTTGTGTGATGGGTGGTGTGTGTGTGTTTGTTGTTGGTGGTGTGTTGTGTGGTTTGTGTGTGTTGTGGTGTTTTGGTGGTTTGTGTTGGTTGGGTGTGGTTTTGTGGTTGGTGGTTTGTTTGTGGGTGTTGGTTGTTGGTTGGGTGGTTTTGGGTGTGTGTGTGGTTGGGTGATGGGTTTTGTGGTGTGTGGTGGTGTGTGGTGGTTGGGTGGTGGGTGTGGTGGGTGGTGGTGGTTGGTGTGGTTTTGTGTGTGGGGTGGTGGTGGTTGTGTGTTGGTGGGTGGTGGGGTTTGTGGTTTGTTGTTGGGGTGTGTGGTTGTGTGGGTGTTGGTGTGTTGTTGTGGTTGTGGGTTGTTGGGTTTTGTGTGTTTGGTTTTTTTGTGTGGTTGTGTGTGTTTGGTGTTTGGTTGTTTTTGGTTGTGTGTGGTTGTGGTGGTTTGTGTGGTTTTGGTGGGTGGTGTGTTTGGGTTTGTTGGTGGGGTTTTTTGGGTTGTGTGGTGTGTGTTGTGTGTTGTGGTGGTTGTGTGGTTGGGTGGTGTGTTGGTGTTGTGGGTTGGTGGTGTGTGTGGTTGTTTTGGTGTGTGTGTTGGGGTGGTGTGGTTGTTGGTGTGTGGTGGTTGGGTGTGTTGTTGTTTCTGTGTTTGTGTTGGTGTGGTGTGTGTGGGTGTGTTTTTGGTGTTATTGTGTGGTGTGGTGTGGGTTTGTTTGGGGTTGGGGTTTTGGTGTGTGGTGTGGTTGGTTGTGGGTGGTGGTGTTGTTGTTGGGTTTGGTTGTTTGGGGGTGTGTTGGTTGTTGTGTGGTGGTGTTGTTGGTGTGGTGTGGTGTTGGTTGTGTTGGGGTGGTTGTGAGTTGGTGTGGGGTTGGTGTGATGTGTGGTGGTGTGGTGGTTTGTGTTTTGGTGTGGTGTGTGGTTGTGGTGGTGGTGTGTGTGTGTGGGGTGGTGGTGGGTGTGTGGTTGGGTGTTTGGTTTTGGTGTGTTGTTTTGGTTGTTGTGGGTTGGGTGTGGGTGGTTGTGGTGGGTTGGTGTGTTGTGGGTGGTTTTGGTTTGTGGGTGTGGTTGGTGGGTGGTGGTTGGTTGTGTTGGTGGGTGGGTTGTGTTTGTGTGTGCTGTGTGGTGTGGTGGGTGTGTGTGTTGTGGTGTGTTGTGGTGGTGGGGTGGTGTTGGTGGTTTTGTGGTGTGTGGGTTGGGTGTGGGTGGTGGTTGTGGGTGGTGGTTTGTGTGGTTAGGGTGGTGTGTGGTGGGTGTGGTTTGGTTGTGTGTGGTGTTGTTGTGGGTGTGTGTTTGGTGGGTGGTGTTGTGTTTGTGTGGGGTTTGGGGTGTTTTTGGTGTGTGGTTGTGTTGTGTGTGTGGTGTGTGTGGTGTGTTGGTGGTGGTGTGTTTGGTTTGGGTGGTTGGTGGTTGGTTTGGTTGTTTGTTGGTGTTGGGGTGGTGTTGGTGTTGGTTGTTGGTGTTGGTGTGTGTGTTGTTTGGTGTGGTTTGGTTGTGTTGGTGGTTGTTGGTTGGTGGTTGTGGTTTTTGTTTGTGGTTGGGTTGTGTGTGGGGGGTTGTGGTTTGTGTGTTGGTTTTGTATGTGGTGGGTGGTGTGTTTGTGTGGTGTGTTTGTGGGGGTGTGGGGGTGTGTGGGTGGTTTTGGTTTGGTGTATGGTGTGTTTGTGTGGGGTTGTGTTGGGTGTTTTGGGTGTGTGGTGGGTGTTTGGGTGTGGTTGGGTTTTGTGTGGTTGGGTGTTGGTGGGTTGTTGTGTTGGTTGTGTGGTTTTTGTTTGGTTGGTGGGGGTGGGTTGGTGTTTGTTTGGGTGGGTGGTGGTGTTGTGGTTGTTTGGTTGGTTTTTGGTGTTGGTGTGTGGTGGTGGTTGTTGTGATAGTTGGTGTGGTGGTGTTGGTGGTGGGTTGTGGTGGTTTTGGTGTGTTTGTGGGTTTGGTGTGGTGTGTGGTGTTGTGTGTGTGTGGTTTGTGGTTTTGGTGTTTGGTGTGGTGTTGTGGTGTTGTGTTTTGTGGTTGTGGATGTTGGTTGTGTTGGTTGGTGTGTGGTTGTGTTGTGTGGGTGTGTTGGTGTTGTGTTTTGGTGGTGGGGTTGGTTTGTTGTATTGTGGTTTGGGTGGTTGGGTTGTTGGTGGTTTGTGGTGTTGTGTTGGGGTGTGTGGTGTTGTGTTGGGTTGTGTGGGTGGGTTTGTGGTTGGTGTTGTGGGTGGTGGGGTGTTGGTTTGGTTGTGGTTGTGTGTGTTGTGTGTGGGGTGGTTGGGTGTGTTTGTGGTTGTGTGTGTGGTGTGGTTGGTGTGTGGGTGGTGTGTGGTGTGGTTTGTTGGTGTGTTTTTGGTGGGTTGTTGGGTTTGTGGTGTTTTTTTTTTGGGTGTAGTGGTGTGTGTTTGGGTGTGTTGTGTTGGTTGGTGTGTATGTGTGTTGGTGTTGTGTGGTGTGTGTTGTGTTGGTGGTGGTTGTGGTTTGTGTGTGTGGTTGGTTGGTTTTGGGTTTGGTTGGTGGTGTGGGTTTGGTTGTGGTGTGTTGGTTGTGGTTGGTTTTGGTGTGGGTGTGTGTGTTGGGTGTTTGGTGTGGGTTTTTTGTTGTGGGTGTGTTTTGGTTGGGTGTGTGTTGTTGTTTGTGTGTGGGGGTGTATTGTGGTGGTTGTGTGTTGTGGTTTTTGTTTTGTGGTGTGGTTGGTGTTGGTGGTTGTGGGGTGTGTGTGTGTGTGGGGGTGTTTTTTTGGGTGTTTGGTGTGGTTTTGGTGTGGTTTTGTGTTGGGTGGTTGTGGGTTTTGTTGGGTGTGTGTTTGTGTTGTTGTGTTGTTTGGGGTGGTTGTGGTTTGGTGTGGTGTTTGTTGGTGTGGTGGTTGTTGTTTGTGTTTGGTTTTGGTTTTTTGGTGGTTTGGTGTGTTTGGTGGTGGTTGTGGGTTGTGGGGGGGTGGTTTTTGTGTGGTGTTGGTGATGGTGGGGTGGTTGTTTTGGTGTTTTGGTTGGTGTGTGTGGTGGTGTTTGTGTGTGGTGGTGTTGGTGTTGGTTTTTGTTGTTGGTGGTGTGTGTGGTTGGTGTTAGTTTGTGGGTTTGTGTGGGGTGTTGGTTGTTTGGTTGTTTAGTGTGTGGTGGGTGTTGGGGTGTGGGGTGTGTGTTTTTGGATTTGGTTTTGTGTTTGTTTTGGTGGGTGGTGTTGGTGGTGGTGGTGTTGGGTTTTTTGTGGTTGGTGGTGTTGGTTTGTGTGTTGGGTTGGGTGTGTGGTTGGTGTGGTGTTGTGTGGTGGTGTGTGGGTTGGGTGTGGTGTTGTTTGGGGTTGTTTGTTTGGTGTGTGGTGGGGTTGTGTGTTGTTGTGGGTTTTGGGGTGTGTGGGTTTGTGTGGGGGTTGTGGTGTGGTGTGGTATGTGTTGTTTGGGGTGTGGTGTGTGTGGTGGGTTGTGGTGTGGGTGTGTTGTTTGGTTGGTTTGTGTTTTTGTGTTTGTGGGTGTTTGTGGGTGTGTGTGGGTTGTGTTTGTGGTGGTTGGGGGTTTGTGGTGTGTTGGTATGGGGTGTTAGTGGTTTGTGGTGTTTGTGGGTGCGGGGTGTGTGTTTGTTGGTTGGTTTTGGTTTGGTGGTGTGTGTGGTGGTGTTTGTGTTGTGTGTTGTTGTGTGGTTTGTGGGTTTTGTTGGGTGTTTTGGGTTGGGTTTTTGTGTTGGTGGTTGTGTGGGTGGTTGAGGTGGTTTGTGTTTGTGTTGTGGTGTTGTTGGTTGTGGGGGTGGGTGTGGTTGTTGTGTGGTGGTGTTGTTTGGTTTTTGTGTGTGGTGGTGGTTGTGGGTGTTTTGTGTGGGTGTTTTGTGTTTTGGTGTTGGTGGTTTGTGGGTGTGTTTGTGGTGGTTGTGTATTGTCTTTTGGTTGGTTGGTGGTGTTGGTGTGGTTGTGGGTGTGTGTGTTGTGTTTTGTGTTGTTGTTCGGTGGTGGGGGTGTGTTGGGTGTGTTGTGTGTGGTGTGTTTTGTTGTTGGTTTTTTGGGTGTGGTGGTTGGTGATGGTTTGGGTTTGATTGTGGTTGGTTGTGTGTTGGGTGTGTCTGTTGGGTGTGTGGTGTGTGTTTTGGTGTGGTGGGGTGTTGTTTTGTGTAGGTTTGGTGTTTTGGGTGTGTGGTGGTTGGTTGTGTGGTGTGGGTGGGTGTGGTGTTGGTGGGGTGTTTTGGTGTGTTTGTGTGTGTGTGTTTGGTGTTGGTGGGTGGTGTGTGTTGTGTGGATTGTGGGTTGTGTTTTGGTTGTGGGTGTGTGTGTGTGGTTGTTTGTGGTGGGTGGTTTGTGGGTGTTTGGTTGTTGTGTGGTGTTGAGTGTTGTTGTGTGAGTGTGGTGGTGGTTTTGGGGTGTGGTGTTGTGTTTGGTGGTGTTGTGTGTGGTGGGATGGGTTGGGTGCGTTGTGTGTTGTTTGGGTTTGGTGTTGTGTGTTGTGTATGTGTGGTGGTGTGTGTTGTGGGTGTTGGGGTGGTTGGGGTTGTGTTTTGTGTTGGTTGGTGGAGCTGTGTGGTGTGTGATTGTTGTGTTTTTGTGTGTGGGGTTTTGTGTGGTGTTGGGGTGTTTGTGGGTGGTTGTGTGGTTGTGTGGTTGGTGTGTGTTTTGGGGTGGTGATGGGTGGTGTGTGTGGTAGTGTGGTTGTGGTTGGTGGGGTGGGGTGGGTGGTGTGTGGTTGTGGTGGTGGGTGGGTGGTGTTGTGGTTGTTGTGTTGGTGGGTTTTGGTGGTGGTTTTGGTGGGTGTGTGTGTGTTGTGGTGGGTTTTGTTTGTGGTGTGTTGTGGTTTGTTTGTGGTGTGTTTGGTTGTTTTTTGGGTGGTGTGTTTTGGGTGTGGTTGGTTGGTTTGTGGGTGTTTGGGTGTGGTTTTGGGTGTGGTGTTGGTGTGGGTTGTTTGGTGGGTGTTGTGTGGTTGTTGTTGGGGTGTTTTGGTGTGTGGTGTGTGTGTGGGTTGTGGTGGGTGTTTGTGTGTGTGGTGTTTGGTTGGTTGTGGGTTTGTTTTTGTGGGTTGGGTGTGGTGTGTTTGTGGGGTGGGGTGGTGGGTTGTGGTTTTGGTGTGTGTGTGGTGTGTGGTGGTTGGTTTTTGGTGGGTGTTTTGTTTGTGGGTGTTGGTGTTGTTTTGTGTTGGTGGGTTTGGTTGTGGTGGTGTTTGGGGTGTGTGGTGGTTGGGTGTTGTGTGTTGTGTGTGGGGTGTGTTGTGTTTTGGGGTGGTGGTGGGTGTTTGGGGTGGGTGGTGTTGGGTTGTTTTTGTTTGTTTGGTGATTGGGGGTTGTTTTTGGTTGGTGGTGGGGTCTGGTGTGGTTGGTGGTTTGTGTGGTGTGTTGTTTGTGTTTGTGGTGTGGTGTTTTTTTGTTGTTGGGTGGTTTGTGGTTGTGTGTGTTGTTGGGGTTGTGGTTGTGTTGTGTTTTTGTGGGTTGTGGGTTGGTGTTGTTTGTGGTGGTGGTTGGTTGTGGGTTGGTGTTGGTTGGGGTGGTGGTGGTTGGTGTGGGGTGTGTGTGTTGTGGGTTGGTTGTTGGTTTGTGGTTGTTTGTGGTGGTGGATTTGTGGTGGTGTTGGTGGTGGGTTGGTTATGGGTTTTTGGTTGTGGGTTTGGGTGGGTTTTGGTTTGTGTGTGGTGGTGTTGGTGTTGGGGTTGTGGGGTTGGGTGTTGGTGGTGGTGGTGTGTGGTTGTGGTGTTGTGTTTTGTTGGTGTTTGTGGTTTTGTGTTGTGGTTGTCGTTTGTTTTTGTGTTGTGTTGGGGTATGTGTGTGTGTTGGTGGTGGGGGGTTGTGGGTTGGTTTTTTGTGGTGTTTTGGTTGTGTGGGTGGTCATTGTGGTGGTGTGGGGTGTTTTGTGAGGTTGTGGGTGTGTTTGGGGGTTGTGGGGGTGTGTTGTTTGTGTGTGTGGGGTTGTGGTTGTGGTTGTTTGTGTTGTTGGTGGTGGTTTGTGTTGTGGGTGGTTTGTGTTGGTTTGTGGGTGTGGTGTGGTTTGGGTTTGGTGGGTGTGGTGGGGGTTGTTGGGGTTGGTGGTGTGTGTGTTGTGTTTGGTTGTGGGTGTGTGGTGTGTGTGGTGTGTTTTGGTGTGTTGGTTTGTGTTGGTGGTGTTGGTTGGTTGTGTGTTGTGTGGGGTGGTTTGGTTTGGTTGGTTGTTGTGTGTGGTGTGTGGTGTGGTTGTGGTGTTGGTTGTGTGTTTCTGTATGTGTGGGGGGTTTTGGTGTGTGTGTTGTGTGTTTGGGGTGTGTGGTGGTGGGTTGTGTTGTGTGGTGGTGTGTGTGGTGGTGTGGGTTGTTTGTGTTGTGTGTGTTGGTGGTTGTTTTGGGGTGTGTTGGTTTGGTGTTGTGTTGTTGTGGTTTTGGTGGTGGTGGTTGTGGTGTTTTTGTGTGTGTGTGTGGGTTTTGGTGGGTTGTGGTTGAGGTTGGTGTTGTGTGGTGTGTTGGGGTGATTGTTGGGTGTGGTGGTGGTTGTTTGGTGGTTGGGGTGATTTTGGTTTGTTGTGTGTTGGGTGTTGTTTGGGTTATTGGTGGTGGGTTGTGGTGTTTTTTTTGGGTTGGTGTTGGTTGGTTTTGTTTATTGTGGGTGTTTGTGTGGTTGGATTGAGGTTGTGTGTGGTGTTTTGGTTTGTTGGTGGTTGGTTGTTGTTTGTGTGTTTGTGTGTGTGTTGTGGTGGGTTTTTTGGTGTGAGTTTGTGGGTTTTGGTTTGTTGTTTTTGGTGTGGTGTTGTTGGGTGTGGTTTGGGTGTTGTATGTGGTGTGGGTGGGTTTGGTGTGGTTGTTGTTTTAGGATTTGGTGTTGGTGTTTGAGTGGGTTAGTGGTGGTTTTTGTGTTGTGTGGTGTGGTGGGGTGTTGTGTGTTGTGGTGGGGTTGGGGTGTTGGTTTGTGGGTGGGAGTTTGTGTGTTGTGGGTGGTGTGTTGTGTGTTGTGGTTGTGTGTGTGGTGTTGTGGGGGTGTGTTGGGTGGTTTTAGTTGTGATGTGTGTGTGGGTGTGGTGTGTTGGGGTGTGTTTTGTGGTGTGTTGGTTGTTGGTGTGTGGTGTTGTGTGGTGGGTTTGTGGTGTGGTGGGGTTTGTTTTGGTTGGTGGTTGTTGTTAGTGTGGTGTGTTGGATGTGTGTGTGGTTGTGTTGTGGTGAGTGGTGTGGTGGGGGGTTGTGTGTGTGGTGGTGGGGTGTGGGTTTTTGAGTGGGTGTGTGTTTGGTGTGGTTGGTGTGTTGTTGTGGGTGTGGGTGTTGGTGGTGGTTTGTGTGTGGTTTGTGGTTGTTGGTGGTTATGTTGTTGGTGTTGGTGTGGTGGTGTGGTTTTTGTGTGGTGGATGGTGGGGGTGGGTGGGTGGTGGGGTTGTTTGGGTGGTGGTGTGGTTTGGTGGTGTGTGGTGGTGTTGTTTGGGTTGTGGGTGTGGTTGATTGGTGTGGTTTTTGGTGGTTTTGTGGTGTGTGGGATGGTGGTTGGGGGTGTTGGGTGGGTGTGGTGGTGTTGGTGTGTTTTTTGTGGTGTTAGTGTTGTGTGTTTGGGGGGTGGGTTTGGATGGTGGGGGATGTGTGGTGGGGTTTGTGTTTTGTGTTTGGTGGTTGGTGTGAGCGGTTGTGTTGGGTGTGGTGTTTGTGTGGTTGGGGTGTTGGGGTGTGTTGTTTTTGTGTGTGTGTGTGTTTTTGGGTTTTGTGTTGGGGGGTGTGGTGGTGGGGTGTTGGATTGTTTTGTGGGGGGGGTGTGTGTTGTGGGTTGGTGTTGGGGGGGGTGGTGTGGTGGGGGTTGGTGGTTTGTGTGGTTTGTGTTTGGTGTTTATGGTTGGGTGTGGGGGTATGTGCTTGTGGTTGTGTGGTGTGTTTGGTTGGTTGTTTGTGTGTTTTGTGTGGTTGATGTGGTTGGTGGTTGTTGGTTTGGGTTTTGTGGTTTTGTGTTGTGTGTGTGGTTTTAGGGGTGGTGTTGGTTTGTTTTTGTTGTTGGTATTGGGTTGTGGTGTTGGTTTTGGGTTGTGGGTGGTTGGGGTGGGGGTTTTGTGGTTTGTGGTTTTTTTGTGGGGGGTGTGGTTTTGTGTGGTTTTTGGGTTGTTTGTGGTTGGTGTTGGGTGTGGGGGTGTTTGTGGTTTGTTGGTGTGTATTGTTTTGTTTGGGTGTTGGGGTGTGTTGGTTCATGGGTGGTTGTGGTGTGGGTGGTGGGGTGTTGTGGTGTTGGTTTTTTTGTTGGTGTTTGTGGTGGTGGTTTTGTTTTGTTGTCTTGGTGTTTGTTTTTTGTTTTGTGGGGGTTGGTTTGTTTGGTGTGTTTTATCGTGTGTGGTGTGGTGTGGGCTTTTTTTGCGGTGGTGGTTTTTTTTGGTGTGGGGTTTGTTGTTTGGTTGGGGGGGGGTTTTTTTTGGGGGGTTGTATTGGTGTGTGGGTTTGTTGTTGTTGGTGTTTGGGGTTGGTATGGTGGTGTGTGGGGTGTGGTAGTTGGGGGTGGTTTTGTGGTTTTTTTTGTTGGTTTGTTTTTTGTTTGTTTTTGTTTTTTGTTTTTTTTTGTTTGTGTTTTTTTTGTTTGTTTTTGTTTGGGTTTTTGTTTTTTGTTTTTTTGTGGTTTTTGTTTTTTTGTGTATTTTGATTTTTTTTTTTGTTTTTTTTTTGGTTTGTTTTTTGGTTTTGTTTTGTTGTGTTTGGTTTTGTTTTTTTTGTTTTTGGTTTTTTTTTTTTGTTTTTTTTTTTTTTTATTTTTTTGTTTTTTTTTTTTTCTTTTTTTTTTGTTTTTTGTGTTTGTTTTTGTTTTTTTTTTTGTTTTTTTTTTTTTTTTTTTTTTTTTTTTTGTTTTTTTGGGTGGGTTTTGGTGTGGTGGGTTTTTTTTTTTTGTTTGTTGGTTTTGTGTTTTTTTTTTTGTTTGTGGTGTTTTGGTTTGTTTGTTTTTGTGTTGTTTGTTTGTTATGTTTTTGTTTTTTTATTTTGGTGTTTGTTTGTTTTTGTTTTTTTTGTTTTTTTTTTGTTTTGTTTTTTTGTTTTTTGTGTTTTTTTTGGTTTTGTTTTTTTTTTTTTTTGTTTTGTTTTTTGTTGTTTTTTTTTTGTTGTTTTTTTTCTTATTTGTTTTTTGTTTTTGTTGTTTTTTTTTTGTGTTTGTTTGTTTTTGTTTTTTTTTTTTTTGTGTGTGTTTGTGTTTTTTTGTTTTTTTTTTTGTGTGGTTTTTTTTTTTTTGTTTTTTTTTGTTTTTTTTGTTGTGGTTTTGTTTTTTGTTGTATGGTTTTTTTGTTTTTGTTTTTTTGTTTGTGTTTTTTTTTTGTTTTTGTGTTTTTGTTTTTTTTTTTTTTTGTGGGGTTGTTTTTTTGGTTTTTGTTTTGTTGGTGTTTGTGTTTTTTTTTTGTTTTGTTTTTGGTTTTTTTTGTGTTTGTTTTTTGTGTGTTTTTGTTTTTGTTTTGTTGTGTTTGTTTGGTTTTGTTTTTTTGTTTTTTGTTTTGGGTTTTGTTTTTTGTTTTGTTTTGTGGATTTGTTTTTTTGTTTGTGTTTGTGTGTGTTTTGTTTTTTTTTGTTTTGTGTTTTGTTTTTGTTGTTGTTTTGGGGTGTTTTTGGTTTTTTTTGTGTTTTTATGTGTTTTTGTTTTTTTTGTTTTGTTTTTTTGTGTTGTTTTGTTTTTTGTTTTTTGTGTTTTTTTTTTTTGGTTGTTTGTGTTTTTGTATGATGTTTTTGTTTTGTGTAGTTTTGTGTTTTTTGTTTTTTGGTGTTTGTTTTGTTTTTTGTGTTTTGTTTTTTGTGTTGTTTTTGTTTTTGTGTTTTGTTTTTTTTTTTTTTTTGTTGTGTTTTTTTTTTTTTTTGTTTTTTGGTTTTTTTTTTGTGTTTTGTGTTTTGTTTTTTTTTTGTTGTGTCTTTTTTTTGGTTTTGTTTGTGTTGTTTTGTGTTTTTGTTTTTTTTTTTGTTGTTTTTTTTTGTTTTTTTGTGTTTTTGTGTGTTTATGTTTATGTTTGTTGGGTGGTGGTTTTTGTTGTTTTTTTTTGGTGTTTTTGTTTTTGTGTTTTTTTTTATGTTTGATTTTGTTTTGGGTTTTGTTTTTGTGTTTGTTTTTTGTTTTTTGTTGGGGTTGGTTTTTGTTGTTTGTTTTTTTGTGTTTTTTTTGTGTTTGTTTTGTTTATTGTTGTGTTTTTTGTTGGTTTGTTGTTTTGTTTGTTGTTTTGGTTGTTGGGTTTTTTTTTTTGTGTGTTTGTTTTTTTTTTGTGTTTTGTTGTGTTGTATTTTTTGTTTGATTTTTTTTTTTTTGTTTTTTTGTTTTTTGTTGTGTTGTTTGTTTTTTTTTGTTTGGTTTTTTGTGTTTGGTTGGTGTTTTTGTTTTTTTTGTTTTTTTTTGTGTTTTGTTTTTTTTTTTTTTTTTTTTTTTTTGTTTTTTTTTTTTGTTTTG
>JAIWJD010000024.1:75588-78088 GCA_022818045.1 Neotoxoptera formosana | reverse complement strand
GGTGGGGGGGGGGGGGGGTGGTTGGTTTTTGGTGGGGGGGTGGGGGTGGGGGTTTTTTTTTGGTGTGGGGGGTGGTGGGGGTTGTGTGGGGTGTGTTGTTTGGGTGGGGGTTTTTTGTGGGTTTTGTTTGGGGTTGTTTTTTTGTTGGTTTTTTTTTTGGGTTTTTGTGGGTGTTTTGTTGGTTGGTGTTTTTGTTTTTTGTGTTGTTGGGGTTTGGGTTGGTTGTGTTGGTGGTGTTGTGGGTGTGGTTGTTTTGGTTTGTTTGTTGTTGTGTGGTGGGTTGGGGTGTGGTTTTGTTGTTGGTGTTTGTTGGTGTTTGTTGTGTGTGGGGGGGGTTTTTGGTTGTGTTTGTTGGTTTTGTTGTGGTGTGTTGGGGTTGTTGGGGGGGTGTGGGTGTGTGGGTTGTTGTTGGTGGTTTGGGTGGGGGGGGGGTTGGTTTTGTGTGTTTTTTTTTGTGGGGGGTTGTTTTTTTTGTTGTTTTTTTGTTGTTTTTTTTTTTGGGTTTTTTTTTTTGTTTGTGTGTTGTTTGGTTGTTGTTTTTTTGTTTGGGGTTTTTTTTTTGTGTTGTGTGTTTGTTGTTTTTGTTTTGTGGGTGGTGTTTTTGGTTTTTTTTTTTTTTTTTTGTGGTTTTGTTTTTGTTTTTTTTGTTTTTTGTTGTTTTGTGTTTTTCTTGGTTTTGTTTTTTGGTTTTTTTTTTTTTTTTGTTGTTTGTGGTTTTGTTGGGGTGTTTTTTTGTTTGTGTTTGTGTTTGGTTTGTTTTGTTGTGTGTTTTGTTTGTTTGGTTTGTGGTGTTGGGTTTTGTGTGTGGTTTGTTTTTTTTTGTTTGTTTTTTGTTTTTTTTGTTTTGTTTTTTTGTTGGGTTTTGGTGTTTGGGTTGGGTGGTGGGTGTGTGTGTTTTTGTTTGGGGGGGGTTGGGGGGTGGGTGTTTTGTGTTGGGTATTGTGGTTTTTTTGGTTTGTGGGGTTGTTGGGTTGGTTGTTTTTGTTGGGTGTTTGGTTTGTGGGTTGTTTGGTTTTTGTTGGTTGGGGGGTGTGTTGGTTGGTGGGGGTTGTGTTTTGGGTTTTGGTTGGGGGGGTGGGGGGGGGGGGGGTTGTGGGGGTGTGGTGTTTGTGTGGTTTTTGTGGGGGGTGGGTTTTGGGTTGTTTGTTTTTTGTTGTTTGTTTTTTGTTTTGTTTTTTTTTTTTTTGTTTGGTTTTGTGTTTTGTTGGTGTTGGGTTTGTTTGGGTGTGTTTGTGTGTGTTTTTTTGGTTTGTTTGGGGTTTTTTTTGTTTTTTGGGTTTGTTTGTTGTGTTGTTTGTTTGGTTTTTGTTTGGTTTTTGGGTAGTTTTGTTTTTTTTTGTGGTGTTTTGGGGGTTGGTTGTGTTTGGTTGTGGGGTGGTTTTTGGGGTGTGGTTTGTGTTTGTGTTTTTTGTGTTGGTTTTTGGGGTTGGGGTGGTTTTTGTTTTTTGGTGGTTGGGGTGGTTTGGGGTTTTTGTGGGTGTTGTTGGGTTTGGTGGTTTGGGTTGTTTGTGGGGTTGGGTTGGGTGTGTTTGTTGTTTGTGTTTGTTTTTTTTTTTTTTTTTTTGGTGTTTGTTTGGTTTGTTTGGGGTGTGGGGGTTGTTGTTTTGTTTGTTTTTGTTTTGGTGTGTTTTGTTGTGTGTTGGTGGTTTGGGGTGTGGTGTGGTTGTGTGTTTGTTTTGGGGTTTGTTTGTGGTTTTTGTTTGTTGTTGTGTGTTTTGGGGTGGTTGGGGTGTGGGTTGTTGGGGTGGTGGTGGTTTTGGTGTTTTGGTGTTGTGGGGGGGTGTGGGGGTTGTTGGGGGGGTGGGGGGTTTTTTGTTTGTTGTTTTTGGGGGGGGGGGGTGGGGGGGGGGGGGGGGTGTTGGGTGGGGTGGTTGTTTGGGGTGGGTGTGGGGGGGTTTTTTTTTTTTTGTGGTTGTTTGGGTGTTGGTGGGGTGTGGTTTGTGTGTGTTGTGGGGGGGGTTTGTGTTTTTGGGTGGTGTTGGGTTGTTTGTGGGTGGTGTTTTTGTGGTGGGGTTTGGGTTGTGGTGGTGGTGGTTGTTTGTTGGTGGGGGTTTTGGGGTTTGGGTTTGTTTGTGGGTTTGGGGGGGTGTTGTGTTTTTTTTTTTTTTTTTTTTTTGTTTGTTTTGTGTGGGTGGTTTGTTTGTTTTTTTGTGTTTTGGTGTGTTTTGTGGGGTTTTTTTTGGGGTTGTGTGGTTTTTGTTGGTGGGGGTGGGTGGGGGTTTGTGGGGGGTGTGTTGTTGTGTGGTTGTTTGGTGTGTGTGGGTGGGGTTTGTGTTTTGTTTTGTGTTTTTTTTGGTTTTGGGTTTTGTGTGGTTTGGGGGGGGGGGGGGGGGTGGTGGGGTTTGGTTGGGTGTGGTTTGTTGTTTTTTGGTGTTGTGGTGGTTTTTTTTTGTTTGTTTTGTGGTGGTGTGGGGGGGGGGTGGGGTTTGTTTGTTTTTTGGTTGGGTGTTTTTTGTTTTGTTGTGTTGTTTTGGGGTGTTTTTTTTTGGGTTGTTTGTTG
>JAIWJD010000024.1:48088-50588 GCA_022818045.1 Neotoxoptera formosana | reverse complement strand
TTTTTTTTTTTTTTTGTTTGGTTTTTGTTTTTTTTTGGTTTTGTTGTGGTTGTTGTGTTTGTTGTTTTTGGTGTTTTGGTTGTTTTTTTGTGGGTTTTGTTGTTGTTGTTGGTTTTGGTGTTTGGGTGTTTTGTTTTTGTTTTTTTTTTTTGGTGTTTTTGTGTGGGTTGTTTTGGTTTTTGGGTGTGGGGTTGTTTGGTGGTGGGTTTTGTGGTTTTGGTTTGGTTTTGTTGTTGGTTTTGTTTGTGTGGGTTGTTTGTTTGGTTGGTGGTGTTGGTTTTGTTGTGGTGGTTTGTTTGTGTTGTGGTTGTGGTTTTGTGTTTGTTTGGGGTGGGTTGGTTGTTTTTTGTTTTTTTTTTTTTAGTGTTTTTTTGTTTGGTTTTTGTTTTTTGTTTTGTTTTGGGGGTTGTTTTGTGGTTGTGGTTTGTTGTGTGTTTGTTGGTTTGTTGTTTTGTGTTTGGGTTTTGATTTGTTTTTTATGTTTGTTGTTTTTGTTGGGTTGTGGTTAGTTTTTGTGTGTGTTGGGGTGTGGTTTGTGTTTTTGTTGGGGGTTGTGGTGGTGTGTTGGGTTGTGTTTGGTTTGTGTTGGGTGTTTGTTGGTGTTGTGTGTTGGGTGTTGTTTTTTGTTGGGTTTTGTGTTTTTTGTTTGGGTTTTGTGTTGTTGGGTTGTTTTTTTGTTGTTGGTGTGTGTGGGTTGGTTGTGTGGGTTTGGGTGTGGTGTGGTTTTGTTTGTTATGGTTGTGGGTGTTGTTTTGTGGTGTTTGGGGTTGTGGGGTTTGGGTTTTTTGTGTTTGGGGTGTTGTGTTTTTTGTTTGGTGTTGGGGTGTGTTTGGGTGTTTTTTGTTGGGGGTGTTTAGTGGTTTTGTGGGTGGGTGGTTGGGTTGGGTTGTGTTTGGTGGTGTTTTGTGTGTTTGTGGGTGTGGTGTTTGTGTTTGGGTTTGTGTGTGTTTGTTGGTGTGTTTTGGTTTGTTTTTTGGTGGGTGGGGGGTTGGGTTGTGGTGGTTTGGTTTGGTGTTGGGGTTTGTTTTGGTTTGTTTGTGTGTGGGGTGGTGGGGGGGTGTTTTTTGGTTTTGGTGGGGTTGGGTTTTTGTGTTTTTGTGTGGGTTTTGGGTTGTTTGTGGTGTGTGGTTTTGGGGTTGTTTGTGTGGTTTTTTGTGTTTGGTGGTTTGGTTTGGGTTGGGTGGGGTGTTTTGTGTTTGTTGGGTTTTTTTGTGTGTTGGTTGGGTTTGTGGGGTTGGGTGTTTTGTTGTTTTTGTTGTTGTGTGTTGTTTGGTTTTTTTTTGTTTTTTGTTTTTGGGTGGTTGTTTTTGTTGTTTTTTTGTGGGTTTGTGTTGTGGTTGTTGTTTGGTTGTTTTGTTTTTTTGTTTTTTTTTTTTTTTGGTTTGTTGTTGTGTTTGTGGTGTGTTTTTTTTTGTTTTTTTTTTTTTTGTTGTTTTGTGTTTTTTTTTTTTTTTTGTGTGTTGTTTTGTTGTTTGTGTTGTGGTTTTGTGGTGTGTGTGTTGGGTGTTGGGTTTGTTTGTGTTTTGTTTTTTTTTTTTTTTTTTTGTGTTTTTTTTTTTGTTTTTTTGTGTGGGGTTGTTTTTGTGTTTTTTGATATTTGGTTTTTTTTTTTTTTTGGTTTTTTTGTTGTTTTTTTTTTTTGTGTGTTTTTTGTGTTTTTTTTTTTTTGTTTTTTGTGTTTGGTTTTTTTTGTGTTTGTGTTTTTTGGGTTGTGTTGTGGGTTGGTTTTTTTGTTGGGTGGGTGTTTTTTTTTTTTTTTTTTTTTGTTTTTTTTATTTTTTGTTTTTTTTTTTTTGTGTGTTTTTTTTTTTTTGTTTTTGTTTTTCGTTTTTTTTTTGTTTGTTTTTTTGTTTTTTTGTTTTTTGTTTGTTTGGTTTTTGTGTTTTTTTTTTTTTTTTGGTTGGTTTGGTTTGTTGTTTTTTTTGTGTGTTGGTTTTTTTTGTTTTTTTTGGTTGTTTTGTTTGTGTTTGTTTTGTTTTGTGGTGTTTTTTGTTGTGTGTTTGTATTTTTGTGTTGTTGGTGGTTGTGTTTTTTGTTTGTGTTTTTTTTTTGGTTTTGTGTGGTTTTAGTGTTGGGTTTTGGGTTGTTGGTGTGTTTGGGTTGGGTTTTTTTGTTGTGTTGTACTTGGTGTTTGTTTGTTTTTGTGTGTTGGTTTTTTGGGGTTTTTTTGTGTGTTGGTGGGTGTGTTTTTTGTTTTTTTGTTGTTTTGTTTTGTGTTGTGGGTGTGTTGTGTTTGGGTTTTTTTTTGTTGGTTTTGGTTTGTTTTGTTTTGGTTTGGTGTGTTTGAGTGTGGGTGTTTTTTTTTGTGTGGTTGTTTGTTTTTTGTGTGGGTTTGTTGGTGTTTTTGGGTGGTTGTTGTTGTTTTGGTTTTTTTGGTGTTTGTTTTGTTTGGGTTTTTTGGTGTGTGTTTGTTTGTTTTTTTTGTGTTTTGTTTTTGTTTTTTTTTGTTTTGTGGTTTTTGTTTTTTTGTTTTTTGTTTTGTTTGGGTTGTTTGGTTTTT
>JAIWJD010000024.1:7500-47988 GCA_022818045.1 Neotoxoptera formosana | reverse complement strand
AAAAAGGAAAAAAGGGGGGGGGGGGGAAAAAAAGGGAAGGGGGGAAAAAGGGGAAAGTGGGGGGGGGAGAGAGGAAGGGAAAAAGAAAAAAGGGGAATGGGGGAAAAAAAAAGGAGAAAGAGTGAAAAAGGGAGGAAAAAAAAAAAAAGGGAAAAAAAGGAGAAAAAAAAAAAAAATGAAAAGAAGGGGGAAAAAAGGGAAGAAAAAAAAGGAGAAAAAAAAAGGGAAGAAGAAAAAAAAAAAAAAGGGGAGGAAAAAGGGGGGGAAAAGGGGAAAAAAAAGAAAGAAAAGAAAGGGGGGAAAGGGGGGAAAAAAAAAAAGGGGGGGGAAAAAAAAAGGGGGGAAGGAGAAAAAAAAAAAAAAAAAAGAAAGGGGGAAAAAAGAAAAAAGGGGGGAAAAAAAAAAAAAAAAAAAAGGGGGAAAAAAAAAAGGGAAGGAAATGAAAGAAAGAAAAAAAGGGGGAAAAAGGAGAAAAAAAAAAAGGGGGGGAAAAAAAGGGGAAAAAAGAAAAAAGGGGAAAAGGGGGAAGAAGGGAAAAAGGGAAAAAAAAAGGGGAAAAAAGAGAAAAGGAAAAAAAAAGGGGGGGAAAAGGGGGGGAAGGGAAAAAAAGGGGGAGAAAAAAAAATGAAAAAAAAAAGGGGAGGGAAAAAAAGGGGGGGGGAAAGGGGAAAAAAAAAAAAGAATAAAAAAAAGGGGGAAAAAGGAAAAGGGGGGGGGAAAAAAAAAGGGGGTTTGGGAAAAAAAAGGGGGAAAAAAAAAGAAAGAAAAGGGAAAAAAAAGGGGGAGAGAAAAAGAGGGGGGGAAAAAATGAAGAAAAAAAGGGGGAAAAAGGAGGGAGGAAAGGGGGGAAAAGGGGGGGGGGGGAAAAGGGGGGAAAAAAAAAGGAGGGGAAAAGGGAAGAAAGGGGGGGGGGAAAAAGAAGAGGGAAAAAAAAGGGGGGGGAAAAGGGGGGGAAAAAAGGGGGGGGGAAAAAGAGAAAAAAAAAAAAAAAGGGGGAAAAAAAAAAGGGGGAAAAAAGGGGGGGAAAAGGGAAAAAAAGGGAAGAAAAAGGGGAAAAAAAAGGGGGAGGAAAAGGAAAAAAAAGGGAAAAGGGGGAAAAAAATTTGAGAAAAAAGAAAAAAAATAGGAAAAAAAGAAAGGGAAGGGAAGGGGAAAAAAGGGGGGGGGGGGAAAAAAAAGGGGGAAGGAAAAAGGGAAAAAAAAGGGGGAAAAAGGGGGGGAAAAAAAAAGGGGGAAAAAAGGGAAAAAAGGGGGGGGGGGAAAAAGGGGGAGATAAAAGGGAAAAAAAGGGAAAAAAAGGAGTAAAAAGGAGGAAAAAAAGGGAGGGGGGAAAAAAGAAGGAAAAAAAAAAAAGGGGAAAAGGAAAAGGAAAAAAAAAAAAAAGGGGAAAAAAGGGGAAAAAAAAATGGGGGAAAAAAGAAAAAGAAAAAAAAAAGGGGGAAAGGGGGGAAAAGGGGGGGGGGGGGGAAAAGGGGGGAAAAAAAAGAAAAAAAAAAGGAAAAAAAGGGGGGGAAAGGGGGGGGAAAAAGGGAAAAAAGGGGAGGGAAAATAAAAAGGGAAAGAAAAAAGGGATGAAAAGGGGGAAAAAAAGAAAAGGGGGGGGAAAAAAGGAAAAAAGAAAAAAAAAGAAGGAAAAGGGGGGGGAAAAAAGGGGGAAGAAAAAAAGGAGGGGAGAAAAGGGGGGGAGGGAAAAAAGGGGGGAAAAAAGAAAAAGAAAAAAAAGGGGGGAAAAAGTAAGGGGAAAAGGGAGGAAAAAAAAAGGGGGAAAGGGGAAAAGAAAAAAATAAAAAAGGGGAAGAAAAAAAAAAAAAAAGAGGAGAAAAAAAAAAGGGAAAAGGAATGAAAAAAAGGGGGGAGAAAAGGGGGAAAAAAGGGGGAAAAAGGGGAAAAGGGGAAAAAAAAAAAAGGGGGGAAAGGGAAAAAAAAGAATAAAGGGGGAAAAAAAAGGGGAAAGGGGAAAGAGAAAAAGAAAAAAAAAAGGGGGGAAAAGGAAGGGGGAGAAGAAAAAAGGGGGAAATGAGGGGGGAAAAAAAGGGAAAGGGGAAAGGAAAGAGAGAAAAGGGGGAAAAGAATGAAAAAAAAAAAAAGGGGGGGAAAGGGAAAAAAGGGGGAAAAGGGAAGAAAAAAAAAGGGGAAAGAGGAGAGGAAAAAGGGAAAGGAGGGGAAAAGAAAAAAAAAGAAAAAAAAAGGGTTGAGAAAAAGAAAAAAGGAAAAGGGGGAAAAAAAGGGGGGGGAAAAAAAAAGGGAAAAAAAGGGGGGGAAAAGGATGGGGAGGGGGGAAGAAAAAAAAAGGGGAAAAAAAAAGAATAAAAAGGAAAAAAGGAAAAAAGGAAAAAAAAGGGAAAAGTAAAAAGGAAGGGGGGGGAAAAAAAAAATAAAATGGGGGAAAAGGAAAAGAGAAAAAAGAAAAAAAGGGAAAAAAGGAAAAAAGGGGGAAAAAGGGAGAAAAAAAAAAAAAAAAAGAAAGGGAAAAAGGAAAATAAGGGGAGAAGAAAAAAAAAGGGAAAAGAAAGAAAAAAAAAAAAAAGGGAAAAAAAAGGAAAAAAAAAGGGGGAAGGGGGGAAAAAAAAGGGGGGGAAAAGGGAAAAAAAAAGGGGGGGGGAAAAAAAAGGGGGAAAAAAGGGGAAAAAAAAAAAAAAGGGGGAAAAAGAAGGGGAGGGAAAAAAAAAGGGGAAAAAGGGAAAAAAAAAGGGGGGAAAAGGAAGGGGGGAAAGGGGGAAAAAAGGGGGGGAAAAAAAAAAAAAGGGGGGGGGAAAAAGGGGAAAAGGGAAAGGGGAAAAAGAAAAAAAGGGGGAAAAGGGGGAAAAAAGAGAAAGAGAAAAAAAAAAAAAAAAGAAAAAAGAGGAAAAAAGGGGAAAAGAAAAAAAAGGGGGGGGAAAAAAAGGAAGAGAGAAGGAAAGAAAAAAAAAGAAAAAAAAAAGAAAAAAAAAAGGGGGAGAAAAAGGGAAAAAAAAAAAGGGGTGGGGGGGAAAAAGGGGGGAAAAAAGAGAAGAAGGGGAAAAAAGGGGGGGGAAAAAGGGAAAAAAAAAGGGGAAAGGGGAAAAGGGGGGGAAAGGAAAAGGAAAAAGGGAAAAAAGAAAAAAAAAAAAAAAAGGAGATAAAAAAAAAGGGAAAAAAGGAAAAAAAGGAAAGGGGGGGGAAGGGGGGGGGGGAAGGAAGGAAAGGGGGGAAAAGAAGGGGGGGGGAAAAAGGGGGGGAAAAAAGGGGAAAAAAAAAGGGGAAAAAAAGGGGGGAAAAGGGGGGAAAAAGGGGATGGAAAAAGGGGAGAAAAAAAAGAAAAAAAGGGGGGGGGAAAAAAAAAGGGGGGAAAAAAAAAGGGGGGGGGGGAAAAAAAAAAAAAAAAAAGGGGGAAAAAAAAGGGGGAAGGAAAAAAGGGGAGGGGAAAAAAAAAGGGGAAGAGAAAAAAAAAGGGGAAAAAAGGAAAAAAAAAGGGGGAAAAAGGGGGAAAAAAAAAAAAAAGGGGGGGGAGGGGGGAAAAAAGAAGAGGGGGAAAAAAAAAAGGAGAAAAAAGGGGAAAGGGGGAAAGGAAAAAAGGGAAAAAAAAAAAAGGGGGGGGAAAAAAAAGGGGAAAAAAGGGTGAGGAGAAAAAAAAAAAGTGAAGGAAAAAAGGAAAAAAAAGGGGGAAAAAGGGGGAAAAAAAAAGGGGGAAAAAAAGGGGAAAAAAGAAAAAAAAAAAAAGGAAAAAAAAAAGGAAAAGGGGGAAAAAGGGAAAAAAAAAAGGGAGGGGGGGGGGGGAAAAAGGAAAGAGAAAGGGAGGGGGGGGGGGGGAAGGGGGAAAGAATGGGGGGGGAAAAGGGGGAGAAAAAGGAGAAGAAGAAAGAAAAAAGGGGGGGGGGAAAAAAGAAGGGGGGGGGAGGGAGGGAAAAAAAGGGGGGGAGGGGGGGAAAAAGTGGAAAAAAGGGGAGAAAAAAAAAAAAAAGGGGAAAAAAAAGAAGGGGGGGGAAGAAGGAGAAGAAAAAAGGGGAAAAAAGGGGGAAAAGGGGGAAAAAAGAGAAGAAAAAAGGGGAAAAAAGGGGAAAAAAAAAAAGGGAAAAAAAGGGAGGGGGGGAGGAAAAGAAAAAAAAAAGGGGGGGGGAAAAAAGGGAAGAAGAAAAAAGAAAAAAGGGGGGGGAAAAATAAAAAGGAAAAAAAAAGGGGGGGGGGGGAAAAGAAAAAAAAAAGGGGGGGAAAAGGGAAAAAAGGAAAAAAGGGGGGAAAAAAAAAAAGGGGAAAAAAAAAAAGGGGGGGGAAAAAGAGGGGGGGGGAAAAGGGGGGGAAAGAAAAAAGAAAGGGGGGGAAAAAAAGGGGAGGGAAGGGGGGGGGGGGAAAAAAGAGAAAAGGGGGAAAAAGAAAATGGGGGAGAAAAAAAGGAGGAAAGGGGAAAAGGGGGGGGGGGAAAAAGAGGAGAAAAAGAAAAAAAAAAAAAAAGAGAAGGGGGGGGGGGGGAAAAAAGGGGAAGGAGAAAAGGAAAGGGAGGAAAAAGAGAAAGGGGGGAAAGATAGAAAAAGGAAAAAAAGAAAAAAAAAAAAAAAGGAAAAAAAAAGGGGGGGGGAAAAAAGGGGAAAAAAGAAAAAAAAGGGAGAGAAAAGGGAAAAAGGAAAAAGGGGGGGGGAAAAAAAAAAGAAAAGGGGGGAAAAGGGGAAAAAGGGGGAAAAAAAAGGGGGGGAAAAGGGAAAAAAAAAAAAAAAAAAAAAAAAGGGGAAAGGGAAAGGGAAAAGGGGGAAAAAAAGGGGGGGAAAAAAAAAAAGGAAAAGGAAAAAAAAGGGAAAAAAAAAAAAAAAGGGGGGGGGAAAAGGGGGAAAAAAAGGGGGGAGAAAAAAAAAGGGGGAAAAAAAAGAAAAAAAAAAGAAAAAAAAAAAGAGGGGGGGGGGAAGGGGGGAAGAAAAAAAAAAGGAGAAAGGGAAGAAGGGGGAAGAAAGAAGAAAAAAAGGGGGAGGGGGGGGGAAAAAAGGGAAAGGGAAAAAGAAGGGGAAAAAAAAAAGGGGGGAAAAAAAAAGGGGAAAGGAAAAAAAAAGTTGGGGGGAAAAGGAAAAAAAAAAGGAAAAAAGAAAAAAAAAAAAAGGGGGAAAAAAAAAAGGAAAAAAAAGAAAAAGGGAAGAGGAGGAAAAAAAAGGGAAAAAAAAAAGAAAAAGGGGGGGGAAAAAAAAAGGGGGGAAAAAAAAAAAAAGGGAAAAAAAGGGGAAAAAGAAAAGGGAAAGAAAGGGGGGGAAAAAAGGGAAGGGGAAAAAAGAAAAAAGGGGGAGGGAAAAAAAAAGGGGAAAAAAAAAAAGGGAAAAAAAGGGGAAAAGAGAAAGGGGGAAAAAAAAAAAAAAAAAAAGGAAAAAAAAGGGAAAAGAGGGGGGGGAAGGGAAAAAAAGGGGGAAAAAAAAAAAAAAAAAAAAGAAAAGGGGGGAAAAAAAAAGGAGAAAAGGGGGAAAAAGGGGGGGGAAAAAAAAGGGAGGGGGGGAAAAGGGGGGGGGGGGGGGGGGGGGGGAAAAAAAAAGGGGGGGAAAAAAAAGGGGGGGGGAAAAAAGAAGAAAAGAGGGGGGGAAAAAAGGGAAAAAAGGGGGGGAAAAAAAAAGGGGGGGGGGGGAAAAGAAAGGAAAAAAAAAAAGGGGAGAAAAAAAAGGGGGGGGGAAAAAAAAAGGGAAAAAAAAAGAGGGGGGGGGGAAATGGGGGAAAGGGAAGGAAAAAGGGGGGGGAAAATAAAAAGGAAAAAGGGGGGGAAAGAAAAGAAAAAGGGGAAAAAGGAAAAGGGGGAAAAAAAAAGGGGGGGGAAAAAAAGGGGAAAAAGAGAAAAAAAAGAAAAGAAAAAAAGAAAAAAAAAAAAAGAAAAAAAAGAAAAAAGAAAAAAGGGGGGAGGGAAAAAAAAAAAAAAGGGGGAGGAGGGGGGGGGGGGAAAGAGAAAAAAAAAAAGGGGGGGGGAAAAGAAAAAGGGGAAAAAAAAAGGGGGGGGGGAAAAAAAAGAAAAAGGAAAAAAAAAAGAAAAAAAAAAGGGGGGGGGGGGGAAAAAGAAAAACAAAAAAAGAAGAAAAAGGAAAAAGAGAGGGGGGAAAGGGAAAAGGGGGAAAGGAAGGGGGGAAAAAAAAAAGGGGGGGGGAAAAAAAAAGGGAAGAGGAAAAAGGGGAAAAAAAAAAAAAAAAGGGGGAAAAGGGGAAAAAAAGGGGGAAAAAGAGAGAAAAAAAGAGGGAAAAAAAAAAAGGGAAAAGGGGAAAAAGAAGAGAAAGAAGAAAAAAAAAAAAAAGGGGCAAAAGGAGGAAAAGGAGAAAAAAAGGGAAAGGGGAAATAAAAGGAAGAAAAGAGGGGGGGGAAAAAAAAAGGGAAAAAAGAAAAAGAAAAAAAAAAAAAAAAAAAGAAAAGGGGGGGAAAAAAAAAAGGGGGGGGGAAAAAAGAAAAAAGGGGGGGGGAAAAAAAGGGGGGAAAAAAGGGGGAAAAAGGAAAAAGAAAGGGGAAAAAAAAGGGGAAAAAAAAGGGGGGAAAAAAAAAGGGGAAAGGGAAAAAAAAAAAAAGGGGGGGGAAGAAAAAAAGGGAGGGGGGGGAAAAAAGGGGGGAAAAAAGGGGGAAAAAAGAAAAAAGAAGAGGAGGAGAGATGGGGAGGAGAGGAGTTGGGAGGGTATGAGGAGGAGGGAGGAGGAGAATGCAGATGGAAGAGGGTGGGGGGTGGGGAGGGGGGGGGGGGAAGGGGGATGTGGGAGGAGGGAAGAGAGAGAGGGGGGAGAGGGGGAGAGAGGAGCGGGGAGAGAGGGGGGGGAGGAGGGCGAGGGGGAGGAGGGGAGGAGGGGGGAGGGATGGGGGAGGGGAGGGAGGAGGAGAGGGGGGGGGAGAGAGAGGGGGGAGGAGAGGGAGGGGGGAGGGTGAAGGGGGGGAGGAGAGAGGGGGAGAGAGAGGGGGGAGAGGGGAGGAAGTCGGAGGGGTGAGGGAGGAGGGGGGGGACGGGAGGGGGGAGGGAGAGGGAGAGGGAGGGAGAGGGAGGAGAGGTGTGGGAGGAGAGATGGAGAGGGAGGGGGGGAGGGATGAGAGGGGGAGAGGAGAGGAGGGGGAGATGGGGGGGAGGGAGATGGGGATGAGAGGAAGAGGATGGAGATGGGGAGGGAGGGGAGGGGGGAGGGGAGAGGGGAGGGGGAGAGAGGGGCGGGAGGGGGATTGGAGGGAGGAGAGGGGTGGGGGGGGAGAGGAGGAAGGGGGAGTGAGAGAGGGGGGGGGAGAGGAGAGAAGGGGAGGGGGAGGGGGAGGAGAGGGGGGGAGGGGAGAGAGGAGGGTGAGAGGAGAGGGAGAGGGAGAGGGGGGGAGGGAGAGGGGGGAGGGAGAGAGGGAGGAGGATGGAGAGAGAGAGGGAGATGGAGGGGGGAGGGAGAGAGAGGAGAGAGAGGGGGGAGGGGAGGGAGGGGAGAGGAGGGGGAGAATGAGGAGAGGGGGGGAGGAGGGGGGAGGGGGGAGGGAGGGGAGGAGAGGAGAGGAGGAGGGGGATGGGAGGGAAGGGGGGAGAAGGGGAGGAGGTGAGAAGGGGAGAGAGGAGGAGGGAGGGAGGAGAGTGGAGGGGAGAGAGGGGAGGGGGGGAGGGTGGGGGAGAAGGAGGGAGAGGAGGGAGGGAGGGGAGAGAGAGGGGGGAGGAGTGGGGGAGGAGGGAGGGGAGAGGGGGAGGGGGGGGGAGAAGAGGGGAGGGAGAGGGATGAGGAGAGGGGGGGAGCGGAGGGAGGGAGAGGGGAGATGGGAGGAGGATGAGGAGAGAGGGGGGGGGGAGGGAAGGGAGAGGGAGATGGGAGGGGGTGGGGGTGGGGAGAGAGGAGGGGGGGAGTAGAGGGAGAGGGGGAGGAGAGGAGTGGGGGGAGGGAGAGGAGGAGGGAGGAGGGAGGAGATGGGAGGATGGGGAGGAGGGGAGAGGGAGAGGGGATGGGGAGGAGAGAGGAGAGAGGAGGAGGAGATGAGGAGGAGAGGGAGGGAGGGAGGAGGAGAGTGGGGAGAGTGGGGGAGAGAGGGAGGGATGGAGGGGGGAAGAGAGAGGGGAGAGGAGGGGGGAGATGGGGATGGGAAGGAGGGGGGTGAGGGGAGGGAGAGGAGATAGGGGAGAGAGAGGGGGTGGGGGGGGATGGGGAGGGGAGAGAGGGAGAGGGGGATGAGGGGAAGAGGTGGGAGGGGGGAGGAGGAGAGGGGAAGAGGAGAGGGAGGAGGAGGAGGGGGGGAAGGGGAGGAGAGGGAGAGGAGGGAGAGGGGCGGAGGGGGGGGAGCGAGGGGGGAGGAGAGGGGGAGGGGGAGGAGGGGGGGAGGGGAGGAGGAGAGGTGATGGGGAGGGAGGGGGGGAGGATGGAGGGGGAGAGTGGAGAGAGAGGAGGGGAGGTGAGGGGGAGGAGGGAGAGGGGGGGGAGGTGAGCGGGGGGGGAGGAGGAGGAGAGGGAGAGAGGGAGGAGGGGAGGAGGGAGGGAGGAGGGGGGAGGGAGAGGGGGGGGGAGGGAGGGGGAAGGGGGGGAGGAGAGGGGTGAGGGGGGAGAAGGGGAGAGGAGGGAGGAGGGGAAGGGGAGAGGGGGAGGGAGGAGAGAGCGGGGAGAGGGGGGGGAGAGAGGATGGAGGAGGGAGGGATGAGGGAGGAGGGGGGAGGGAGAGAGAGGAGATGGGGGATGGGGGGGGGAGGGAGAGAGGTGGGAGGAGAGAGGAGGGGAGGAGGAGGAGGTGAGAGAGAGGGGGGAGGAGGAGGGAAGGAAGGAGAGGGGGAGGAGGGAGGGTGGAGGGGAGGGGAGGGGGGGGGGGAGGGAGAGGAGAGAGGGGAGGGAGGATGGAGAGAGGGAGAGAGGGGGGAGGATGGAGAGAGGATGGAGAGGGGGGGGAGAGAGGAGGAGAGGGGAGAGGGGAGGGGTGGGAGGGAGGGGGAGAGAGAGGAGGATGAGGAGAGTAGGAGAAGGAGAGGGAGAGGGAGGAGGAAGGGAGGGGGAGGGGGATGGGGAGGGGAGAGGGAGAGGAAGAGGAGGAGAGGGAGGGAGTGGAGGAGGAGGGAGGAGGAGAGGAGGAGATGGGGGGGAGGATAGGGGAGGATGAGGGAGGGGAGGTGGATGAAGAGGAGGGAGAGGAGGAGGGGGGGGATGGAGGGTGGGGGGGGAGGGGAGGGGAGAGGGGAGGGGGGATGGGAGAAGAGGGGAGAGGGGAGGATGAGGGGAGAAGAAGATAGGGAGAGAGAGCGGGGGGGGGAGGGAGAAGGGGAGGAGAGAGAGGGGGGAGGTGGAGGGGGAGGGGGGGGAGGAGGAGGGACAGGAGGGGAGATGAGGAGGAGGAGGCAGGGAAGGTGGGGGGGAGGACGGGAGGACTGGAGTTGGAGAGGGAGAGGGGAAGTGGGGGGTGAGGAGACGAGAGGGGAGGAGAGGAGAGGGGATGGGGGAGGAGGAGAGATATGGGGGGGAGAGGAGGGGAGGAGGAGGGGGCGAGGTAGGAGAGGGGGAGTGGGGAGGGGGATTTGGGAAGGTGGGGGAGAGGGGGGAAGGGTGGGGGGGAGAGGAGGGAACGGGGAGGAGGTTAGGAAGATGGGACTGGGGGTGAGGGGAGAGGGGGAAGGAGAGGGGCGGGAGGGGAGGATGGGGAGATTGGGAGGGAGGAGGAGGGGAGGCGATGGAGGGGGGAGGGAGGGGGGGAGGTGGGGGGGGAGGGGGGGGAAGGAGGGGCGGGGGGGAGCGGGGGGGCAAATGAGAGGGGGGGGGGCTGAAGAGGAGGGGATGAGGAGGCGGAGGGGGAGCACGAGAGGGTGGCGAGGAGGGAGGGGTATAGAGAGGAGGGGGGGGGGGAGGGGGGAAGATTGACGGAGTAGGCAGGTGAAGGGGGGAGAGGAGTGAGGGGGAGGGGGGAAAGACGGGAAGGAGAGGGAGGGGGAGAGGCAGGAGGGTAGGGAGGGAGGAGGAGGAGAGGGGGAGATGGGAGTGAGAGGGAGGGAGGGGGAGGAAAGAAGGAAGGAGGAGAGGGGAGGGGAGAGGAGGAGGAGAGTGGGGAGATAGGGAGGAGGGGAGGAGAGGAGGGAGAGGGCGATGGGAGGGGGGAGGGGGAGGGGGGGGGGATAGGGGGGGAGGGAGGGGGAGGGGGGGGGGGAGGGGCGGAGGGGGGGAGGGGGGGGGGGAGGGGAGGAAGAAGGGGAGGAGGGATCGAAGAGGGAGGGTGGGGGTGCGGGGGGAGGGGGGGGGAGGGGGAGAGGGAGAGGGGGAGAGGTGGAGAGAGGGAGGGGAGGGGGGAAGGGGGGGAGAGATGATGGGGCGGCGAGGGGGGGGAGGAGGGAAGGGGGTGGCGGAATGAGAGGGAGCAGGAGAGGGGGGAGATGGGAGGGGGAGGGGAGGATGGGATGCAGGTGGGGGAGGGGGGGGATGGGAGAGCGAGAGAGGGGGAACGAGGAGGGGGGGATAAAAGGACGGGAGGGAGGAGATGAGGAGATGGGAGGGGGGGGGACGGGACGCGAGCAGAGAGGAAGGAGGGGAGGGAGGAGGGATGAGGGGAGGCAGGAGGAGGGGGAGTGGGGGGGAGGGGATGGGGTGAGGAGGCGGGGGGAAGGAGAGGGGGGAGAGGACGGAGAGAGAGGGAGGGGGGAGAGACAGGGAGAGGGGAAGAGGATGGGGGGGAGGAGGAGACGGGCGAGATAGGGGTGAGCGGGGGGGAGGGGATGAGAGGGGAGGATGGGGATGAGAGGGGGGGGAAAAGGGGGAGGAGGTGTGTGGGGGGGAAGGGGGGGGGGTTGAGGGGAGGGAGGCGGGGGGGGTGAGAGAGGGGGAGGGGGAGAGAGGGGGGAGAGGAGGAGGGAGAGGGTGGGGGAGGGGATAGAGGATTGGGATGGGGAGAGGGGAAGGAGAGGAGGGGAGAGGGGGCGAACTGGAGATGAGAGAGAGGGAGAGGGGGAGAAGGGGAGAGGGGGGGGAGGGGAGAGGGAGAGGGAGAGGGGTGAGGGGGGGGGATGGGGAGAGAGAGAAGGGGGGGGAGGGGGAGAGGGGGGGAGAGGGGAGGGCGGGAGGAGGGAGGAGGGGGGGGTGAAAGGGGGTGGAGGAGGCGGAAGGGGGATGGATGGGAGGGAAAGGACGAGGAGGGGGTGGGAGGGAGGGTGAGAGGGAGGGGGTGAGGAGGGGAAGGAGGGGGGGGGGAGGGGAGGTGGAGGGATTAGGGAGATGAGCGAGGAGAGGAAGGGGAAGAGGGGGGGAAGGGGGAGGAGAAGGTGAGGAGGGGGGACGGAGGTGGAGGGAGCGAAGGGGGATTGGAGGGGGAGGGAGAGAGGAGAGAGGCAGGAGTGGGGAGGGGGGAGGAAGAGGAGGGGGAGGAGAGGTGAGGGGGAGGAGTGGGAGGAGGGAGGGGGAGTGGGAGAAGCGGGGGGGGGGAGGGGGGAGGGGCGGGGGGGGGGGGGGGGGTGGAAGAGAGGACAGAGGATGAGGGGGGGCGGAGGAAGGGGGTGGGGGGGATGAGGGAGGTGGAGGGAGGTATAGGAGAGGAGGAATGAGAGGAGGGGGAGGGGGGGAGAGAGGGGAGGATGGAGAGATAAGGAGGGAGAAGGAGGTGCGGGGAGGGAGAGGAGGGGGGGAGGAGGACGGGGGGGGGGGAGGGGGGGGATGAGAGAGCGGGAGACAGGAGGGGAGGAGGAAGGAGAGAGGGATGAGAGAGATGGGAGAGGGGAGGGGTGATGAGGTGGGAGGGGGGGGGAGGGAAGAGGAGAGGGAGGGGGGGGAGGGGGGTGGGGGAGGGGTGAGCGGGGAGGAGAGGGGGAATGGACGGAGGGGGGGAGGCAGGGGAGGGGCTGGGACGGCGGAGGGGGGGGGAGTGGGGGGAGGAGAGGAGAGGGGGGGAGGGAATGGGGGGGGATAGGGGAGGACGGGAAGGGAGAGGGGGAAGAGAGGAGAGGGAGAGGAGGGGTGGGGGAGGAAGAGGAGGGAGGGAGGGGAGGGAGGGGAGACGGAGGGGGAGAAGGGGGGGAGAAGGGAGAGGGGATCGGAGGGGAGGAAGAAGGAGGAGGGGGAGAGGGAGGGGGGGAGGCGGGAGAGAGAGGAAGTGGGAGCGGAGGGGAGGAGGGAGAGGGGGAGGGGATGAAGGGAGGGAAGAGGATGTGGGGGGGGTGGGAGAAGGGCGAGTGGAGAGGGGGGAGATGAGAGGAAGAGGGGGAGGGCGAGATGGAGGGGGAGGAGAGGAGGGGGGGGAGGTGGGGGGGAGAGAGCTGGGGGAGGGGGAAGGAGGGGGAGGGGGGGGAGGTGGGAGAGGGAGGAGGGGGGGAAGGTGGAGGGGACGGAGGGAGGGAGGGGAGGAGGGAGGCGAGGGAGAATGGGGGAAGGGATGGGGAGAGGGGGAAGGAAGGGGAGGAGGGGGCAGAGGAGGGAGGGGGAGAGGAGGGGGAGGGAGAGGAGGGGGGACAGAGAGGGGATGAGAAAGAGGAGGGGGTAGTGAGGAGGAGATCGAGGAGTGGGGGGAGAGTGGGGGGAGAGGAGGAATGAGGAGAGGATGGGAGGGGAGGGGGGGGAAGGACGAGGGGGGGAGAGAGGGGGGGGAGGGGTGGAGTAGAGGGGGGATGGAGGAGGGTGGAGAGGGAAGAGGAGATGGGGCAGAGGAGAGGGGGGGGAGGGGAAAGAGGAGGATGGAAGAGAGGTGGGAGGAGCATGGGGGAGGGGATGACGGGGGAGCAGGGGGGTGGGAGGCTGAGGGGGAGTGGAGTGAGGGGGAGGAGAGGGGAGGGGAGGGAGAGAGGGCGAGGGGGGGGGGGAGATGGGGAGGGAGGGAGGGTGAAGGAGGGGGGGGGAGGTGGGGGGGAGAGGAGAGAGGGGAGGGGAGGGAGGCAGATGGAGAGGCTGGGGGAGGGGAGAGGGGGAGGGAGGCGGGGAGGGGAGGCGATGGAGAGGAAGAGGAAGGAGAGTGGGGGTGGAGAGGGGGTGGGGAGGAGAGGAGGGGAGGAGGGAAGTGGTGAGAGAGCGGGGAGTGAGAGAGGGGGATGGGAGGGGGGGGAGGGGGAAGAGAGTGGGGGGAGAGAGGGGGAGGGGAGGGGGGGGAGAGGGGAAGAGGAGGGGGTGGGCGGGAGGGGAAGGAGAGTGAGAGATAGGGGAAGGAGAGGGGGGAGAGAGAGAGGCGCGGAGAGGGGGAGGACTAGGGTGAGGGTAGGGGGAGAGGGAGGGTGGGAGGGGAAGGGAGGAGGGGATTGAGAGGGGGGGAGGAGGGGGGGGGGGGGAAGGCAAGGGAGGAGGGAGGGAGGGAGAGGCGAGGGGAAGGGAGGGGGAGGGGGAGAGAGGGGGAGCGAGGGAATGGGGGCGGGGAGAGGGAGGGGGGTGAGGGGGAGGAGGGAGAGAGGGGCGAGGGGGAGACGGGATGAGGGGGGGAGGAGAGGAGAGGAGGAGGTACAAGGGGAGAGAGGGATGGAAGGGGGGATGGGGGCGAGGGGAGGGGGAGGGGGGAGGAAGGGTGGGACGAGAGGGGGGAGATGAGAGGCGAGGAGAGGTGGGGTGGGGACGGGAGGGAGGTGGGGTGGGGGAGGGATGGGGAACGTGGAGGGCGAGGAAGCGGGGGAGGGGTGAGGAGAAGAAGAGCGGGAGGGGGAGGAGAGGAGGAGGGCGGCGAGAATGGAAGAGGAGGTAGGAGGGGGAGGAGGGGGGGAGTGATAGAGGGGGCGGGGGGCGAGGGGGAGATGGGAAGAGGCAGGGGTGGAGGGGGGAAGGGAGGGAGGGAGAGGGGGAGGAGAGGAATGGAGAGAGGACGGGGGGGGAGGGGAGGAGGGGGATGGGGGGAGGGGGGAGGGGAGAGGGAGGACGAGGGGGGAGGCATGGGAGGGAGATGGGCGAGGAAAGGAGGAGGAGAGAGGAGCGCAGGGAAAGGAGGTGGGGGGGGATTGGGGAGACGGGGAGGGGGGGAAGGGCAAGGAGGGGAGGGGGGGAGGAGAGGAGGAGGGAGAGGACGGGGGGAGGGAGGGGAGGAGGGGGATGGAGGGGGGGAGGGGGGAGGGAGTGGGAGGGGGAGAGGGAGGAGAAGAGAGGGGAGGAGGTAGAGGAGGGAGAGGGGGCGAGGCTCGGAAAGAGAGGGTATGGGGAGAGAGAAGGGGGAGGGGGGGGGAGAGGGGATGGAGGAGGTGGAGGGGAGAGGAGGAGAGGTGGAGGAGGGGAGGTGGGGAGGAGGGTCGGGAGGGGGGAGAGGGGGGAGAGAGGCTGAGGTGGAGGAGGGGAGGGGGAGGGGGAGGGGGAAGGGGGGAGGGAGAGGGAGAGGCAGAGTGCGAGGGGGGGAGGGAGGTAGGGGGAAGAGTGAGGGACGAGGGGGGAAGGAGGGAGGGGGGAGAGATGGGGGAGGCGGAGGGGGAGGGGGGGAGGTGGGGAGGAGGAGTGGGAGAGGGAGAGGGGGGAGGGGGGATGGTAGGGGGGAGTGGGAGGAAGGCCGGGGGAGAGAGGACGGAGAGGGAGGGGAGGGGGGAGGAGGGGGAGGAGAGAGGAGGGGGTGAGAGGGGGGGAGGAGGAGGGATGAGGGGAGAGAGGAGGAGGGAGATGAGGGAGGAATGGTGGGGGGAGGGAGGAGGGGGGCGGGGGGGGAGAGGAGGGAAGGGGGGGAGAGAGGGGGAGGGGAGGGAGAGAGTGAGTGGCGGGAGGGGTGAAGGTGGAGGGGAAGATGGGAGAGGGGATGGAGGGGGGGAGGGAGGGGGGGAGGAGGAGGGGTGGAAGAGAGAGGAGGGGGATGAGGGGGGGAGACAGGGGGATGGGGGAGGGGGGGAGGGGGAGAGGTGCGGGGGAGGAAGATGGGGGGGCGGAGAGAGATGGGAGAGGATGAGGGGGAGGGGAGAAGAGGAATGAGGGGGGGGGAGGGGGAGGGGGGAGGAGGGGAGGGGGGGGAGGGAGGGAGGAAGAGGGGGGGAAGGTGAGGGCGAGGGGAGGGAGGGGGGAGAGCGGGGGGGAGGGAAGATGAGGAGGGGGGAGGAGGGGGGAGGGAGGCGGGGGAGGGGAGCGGGGGGAGGGGGGGGGGAGGGAGCGAGGAAGGGATGGCGGGGGGATGGGATGGGAGGGGGGAGGGAGGGGGGGGGAGAAGGGGGGGAGGGAGGAGGGGAGAGAGGGAGGATGGGAGAGAGGAGGGGGAGGAAGACGGGAGAGTGGGAGGAGGAGGGAGGGGGGGAGGAGGAGAGGGGAGGGGGCGAGGGGGAGGGAGAGGGGGGAGAGGGGGAGAGGTGGGAGAGGAGGGGGAGGGGGGAGAGGGGAGAGAGAGAGCGGGAGTTGGGGCTGAGGAGTGGGGGGAGGGGGAGGAAGGGGGCGGGAGGAGGGAGGGAGGGGGTAGATGGGGAGGGAGGGAGAGGGGGGGGGGAGGGGAGAGGGAGGGAGGCGGGGGAGAGGGGGGAGGGAGGAGGAGGGAGGGGAGGGGTTGGAGAGGAGGGGCTGAGGGGTGGGGATGGAGGGAGAGAGGAGGGGGAAGCGATTGGGAGGAGAGAAGGGGGAGGGAGGAGGGAGGGAGGAGAGAGGGGAGCGAGAGGGACTGGAGGGAGGGTGATAGGGAAGATGAGGGAGAGGGGGGGGGGGGGGGCAGCGAAGAGAGGAGAGGGAGGATGGAGGTGGAGGCGGAGGAGGAGGGTGAGGGGGTACGGGGGGGCGGGAGGTAGGGGGAGGAAGAGGGGGGATAAGGGAGGGATGCGAGAGGAGAGGGGAAGGGAGCGAGGAGGCGGGGGTGAGGGAGGGAGACGAAGGAGGGGGTGAGGGGAGGGGGAGGGGAGGTGGAAGGAGGGGGGGGATTGGAGAGGGAGGGGAGGAGAGTGGAGGGTGGATGGGAGGGGGGGGGGGAGGGGGGGAGGGGGAGGATGAGAGGGGGAAGGGGGGAGGAGGGATGGGGGGAGGTGGGAGGGGAGAGAGTGCGAGAGGGGGGATGAGATAGGTGGGAGGGAGGGAGGGGGAGGGGGGGGGAGGGGGGGAGGGACGAGGACGAGAGGGGAGGGGAGAGGAGAAGAGAAGAGGGGAGAGGAGGGAGGGGAGGAGCGTGAAAGTGGGGGGAGAGGGGACAGAGGGAGGGAGAGGGAGACAGGGGAGGAGGGAGAGTGGGAGGAGAGGAGGGGGAAAAGGAGAGGGGCGAGGGGAGGAGGAGGGGAAGGGGGGGAGGGGGGGAGAGGGGGAGGGGAGGGAGGAGGGGGGAGAGGGGGGGGGGAGGAGAAAGGTGGAGGGGAGCGAGAGACAGAGAGGGGGGAGAGAGGGGAGGGAGAGCGGGGGGGAGAGGGGGAGGACGGATTCGGGGAGGGAGGGGGAGGGGGGAGGGAGGAGGCTGGGAGGGAGGGGGGGAATGGATGAGGAGGCGGGGAGAGGAGGGGGCAAGATGAGGGGAGGGAAGGGAGGAGAGGCGAATGGAGGGAGGGCGAGGGGAGGAGGGAGGAAGAGAGAGGGGGGAGAGAGAGGAGGGGAGGGAAGCGAATGGGGGGATGGGGGGGGAGAAAGAGGGGGGGGGGCGTGGGAGAGGGCAGGGGGGGGGGGGGGGAGGAGAGGGAGAGGGAGGAGGGGAGGGAAGATGGGAGGGGGAGGGAGGAGGATGGGCGGGGAGGGGGGGGGGAGTTGGGAGAGGGGGAGGAGAGGGAGGGGAGGAGGTGAGGGGAGGAGGGGGAGGGAGGGGGAGAGGGGAGGAGGGAGGGGATGGGAGGAGTGAGGGAGGAGATAGGGGGGAGGGAGGAAGAGGGGGAAGGGGGAGTGGAGAAGAGAGGGGGGAGGGGGAGAGAGGAGGCGGGGGGGAGGGGGAGAGGGGATGGGGAGGGAAAGCGATGAGAGGAGAGGAAGAGAGAGGGGGGAGGGGGAGAGATGAGGAGGGAGGAAAAAAGGGAGGGAGGGAGAGGAGGAGGAGAGGGAGGGGGGGGAAGAGAGATGGAAGGAAGAAGGAGGTAAGGGGGAGAGGAGGGAAGAGGAGGGAGGGGAGAGAGAGAGGAGGAAGAGAGAGAGAGGAGGGAGAGAAGAGGAGGGGAGGAGGAGGGACAGAGGCGGGAAGGAAGAGAGAGGGAGGGGAACGAGGAAGAGGAGAGGGGGAGGGAGGGGGGGGAAGAGAGAAGGAAGAGGTGGAGAGAGGAAAGAGTAGGCGGGAGGGGGGGGAAGGAGGAGAGAGAGGGTGGAAGAGAGGGGGAGGAGGGCGAGGGGGCGAGGATGAGGGAGAGGAAGAAGGAGAAGAGCGAAGGGGGAGAGGGGAGAGAGGAGGGAGAAGAGAGAAGGAGGGAGAGGGGGGGAGAAGGGCGAAGAAGTGGAGACGGGGGGTGGGAGATAAGAGGGGGGGGGGGAGAAGAGGCGCAGAAGACGAGAGGGAGAGGATCGGGGGCGAGAGTTGGGGGGAGGTATGAGGGAGGAGGAGGTAAGTAGGAGAGAGATGTAGGGGGAGGGAGGAAGGGGGACCAGGGTAGGGGAGAGGAGGGGAGGGAGAGAGAGCGGAGAGAGGAGGGAAGATGGAGCCAGGGGGAGAGGGAGCAGAGAAAGGGTGGGAAGTGAGAGAGGGGGGGGAGAGGAAGCAAAGCCGTAGGGCGATACGGGGAGCAAGGGAGGGAGGGCGAGAAGAGAGTAAAAGGAGGGAGGCGAGGCGGAGGGTGAGAGAAGGCAGGACGGAGAGGGGAGGGCAGAGGAGAGAGAGGGGAAGGGGGGGGGGGAGAGGGTGGCGAGAGAGGGGGGAGGAGGGAGGGGGAGCGGAGGCACGGAGATGTAGAGAGGGAGGAGAGGGGGCGCGGAGGGAGGGCCGGGAGAAAGAGGGGGAGAGGGGGAAGAGCGAGGGGAGGGAGGGGGGGTGGGGGGGAGACGGAGACGGGGAGGGAGAGGGGAGAGGGGGAGGGGGGGGGGGGAGGGGGGGGAGGGCGGCGAGAGGGGGAGGGAGGGGGGAGGAGAGGGGGGAGGAGGAGGAGGGGGAGGGAGGGGAGGGGAGGGGAGGGGGGCGTGGGGGGGAGGGGGGGGCGGAGGGGGGAGGAGGAGCAGGAGGCGGCGGAGGAGGGCGGGGGGGGGGAGAGGTGGCGGAGGGGGAGGGATGGGGGGGGGGGGGAGAGAGGGGGGGAGGGAGGAGGAGAGAGGCAGAGAGAGGAGGGGGAGGAGAGGGGAGGAGAGGGAAGGGGAGGGGGGGGAGAACGGAGGGAGGGAGCACCGAAGAGGGAGGGAGGGCGGAGGCGGGGGGGGGCGAGGAAGAGAGGGAGGGACAGAGAGGGAGAGGACGCGTAGGGGGTGCAGAGGAGGGGGGAGGGAGGAGGGGAGGATTGAGGGAGGGGAGGGCGCAGGGGAGGCGGAGGGGGGGGGGGGGGGAGGGGCGAGAAGTGCGAAGGAGGGGGGGGCAGAGGAGGGGGGGAGGGAGGGAGACGGAGAGGAGGATGGGCGGGAAAGGAGGGGGGGGAACGCGGAGGGGGAGGGGAGGGGGGAGTGGATGGCGCAGGGGAATGAGGGGGAGAGAGGGGGAGGGGGGAGAATGAGGAGGGATGGAGAAGAGGGAGGGGAGGGAGGCATGGGGAAGAGGAGGACGGAAGAGAGGAGGAGAGGAGCGGGGGGAGACGGGGGATGAGAGCAGAGGGGGAGGGAGAGGCAGATGAGGGTGAAGAGGGCGGGAGGGAGCAGAGAGAGGGGTACAGGGAGAGAGGGGAGGAGGGAGTAGAGGGAAGAGGGTGGAGGAGATGGGGGGGGGATGGGATAGGGGGAGAGGGGAGAAGGGGAAAAGGGGGGGAGGGGGAAGGAGGAGAGGGGAAGGGGGGGAAGGGGGGAGGAGAGGGGGGGGAGCGGATGAGGGAAGGGAGGGCCGGGGATGGGAAAGGAGGGGGGGCCGGGGAGGAGAGAAGAAGGGGGAGGGGAAGGGAGGAGGGGGGAGGACGGCGGGGGGGCGGGGGGAGAAACACAGGGAGGGGTGGAGAGGAGCGGAGGGGGGACGCCAGGGAGGGAGAGGAATGAAGGGAGGGGGGGAGAGGGGGGGGGGGGGATGGGGGGGCGAGGGAGCGGAGAGGGAGGGGGGAGGAGGCGAGGCGAGAGGAGAGAGGGGCGGGGGGACGGGGGAGGAGGCGAGGAAGGGGAGGGGGGGGAGAGAAGGGGGGGGAGGGAGGAGGGGGAGCCCCGGGGGGAGGGGCCCCGGAGAGGGGAGGGTGGGGGGGGGAGATGGCGAGGGGAGGAAGGCGATGGGGAGGAGGAGGGAGGAGGAGGGAGGAGAGGAGGGGGGAAGGGAGAGAGGAGGAGAGGGGAGAGAGGGGGGGGGAGGGGCAGGAGAGAGGGGGAGTGGAGAGAGGGAGGGGGGGGAGGCGGGAGGAATAAGGGGGGGACGGGGGGGAGGGAGGGGGAGGCGGAGGAGGGAGGGAGAGGGGACGAGAGCGGGGGTAGGCGAGCGCGAGGGAGGGGGAGGGAGCGGAGGGGTGAGCAGGTGAGAGAGAGGCGGCGGGAGGGGGCGGGGAGACGCGGGCGGGGGATCGGAGGAGGGGCGTGGGGGGGGGGGGACGGCGAGGGATGGGGAGGACCACAAGGGGGAGTGGACACGCGTGCCGCGGGTGGAGTCACGGCAGGATGTCGGGGGGAGACAGGAGCGGGATTTTTCTTCTTTTTCTTCTTTTCTTCTCTCTCTCTTTTCCTTTCTTTTTTCTCCACTTCTCTTCTTATTCTCTTTTTCTTTCTTTTTTCTTTCTTTTTTTCATTTTTTCTATTTCTCTTCATTCTTTTCTCTTTTTTCTTTCTCTTCTTTTTCTCTTCTTTTTTTTGGTTTTTTTTTCTCTCATTTTTTTTTCACTTTCTTCCTCTCTCTTCTTTCTTTTTCTTTGTCGTTCTTCTCTTCTTTTTCTCTTCTATTTTCTCAATTATCCTTCTTTTTCTTCTCTCTTTTTTTTTTCCTTCTTTCTCTTTTTTTTCCTTTTTTTTTTTTTTTCTTTTTATTTTCTTTTTTTTTTTTTTTTTTTTCTCTTGTTTTCTCTTTTTTCTCTTTCTCTTTTTTTTTTTTCTTTTTTTTTTTTTTTTTTTTTTTTCTTTTTTTTTTTTTTTCTTCTTTTTTTTTTTTTTTTTTTTTTTTTTTCATTTTTCTTTTTTTTCCTTTCTTTTTTTTTTTCTTTTTTTTTTTTTTTCTTTTTTTTTTCTTTTTTTTCTTTCTTTTTTTTTTTTTTTTTTTTCTCTCTTTTTTTTTCTCTCTTTTTTTTTTTTTCTTTTTTTTTTTTTCTCTTCTTCTTTTTTTTCTTTTTTTTTTCGTTTTCTTTTTTTCTTTTCTTCTTTTTTTCTTTTTTTTTTTTTTTTTTTTTCTCTTTTTTCTTTTTTTTTTTTTTTTTTTTTTTTTCTTTTTCTTTCTTTTTTATTTTTCTTTTCTTTATTTTTTTTTTTTCTTTTCCTTTATTTTTTTTTTTTTTATTTTTTCTTTTTTTTTTCTTTTGTTTTTTTTTCTCTTCATTCTTTTTTATCATCTCCTTTTTTTTTTTTTTTTCGCGTTTTCTTTTTCTTCTTTTTTTTTTTTTTTTCTCTCTTTTTTTTCTTCTCTTCTTTTTGTTTTTTTTTTTTTTTTATTTTTTTTTTTCTCTTTTTTTCTTTCTTTCTTTTCTTTTACTCTTTGTCTCTGTTTTTTTTTTCTTTTTCTTTCTTTCTTTTTCCTTTTTTGTTTTTTTTTTTTTATCTTTATTTTTCCTTTCTTTTTCTCTCTTTTTATTTTCATCTTTCTTTTGATTCATCTTTTTTCTTCTTTTCTTTTTTTTTTTTTCTTTTTTTATTTTTTTTTTCTGCTTCCCTCTTCTCTGTCTCTTCTTTTTTTTCTCTTTTTTTCCTTTCTTGCTTCATCATTTTTTTTCGTTTTTCTTTTTTCTCTTCTATTCATTTTCTTTCTTCTTTCTTTACTCTTTGTTCTTTTTTTTTTTACGTTTTCTTTTCTTCTTTCTCTTCTCTTCTTTTTTTTCTTTGTTTTTTTAGTTTTTTTTTTTCTTTTTCCTTCTTTCTACTTTTTTGTTTTTGCTTTCTTCTCTTTTTTTTCTTTTTCTTTCTTTTTATCTTTACTTCTTTTTTTTCTTCTGTTTGTCTTCTTCGTTTCATCTTCTTTTTTCTTATTTTCTTTCTTTGCTTTGTGTCTTGTTTTTTTTCTTTTTTTATTTCTTCTTTTTCTATCTGATTTCTTTTTTTTGTTTTTCTCTTCATTTCTCTTCTGTCTTCTTCTTGCTTCTCTTTTCTCTCATTCTTTCTTTTTCTCTTTTTCTCTTGTTTTTCTTTCTCTTTTTTCTTTTTTTTTTTTTCTCTTATTTTTCGCTTCTTCTTCTCTCTTCCTTCTTTTCTTTTTTTCTTTTTCTTTTGTATACTTCTTTCTTATTTCTTTGTTTTTCTTTCTTCTTCTTCATTCTCTGTTTCTCCCTTTTTTCTCTCTCTTCTTTCTTCCTTTTTCATTTTTTTTGTTTTTTTTTTCTTCTTGTTTATCTCTTGTTTTTCGCGTTTTTTGCTTTTTTTTTTCTTTTTCTTTTTCTCTTGTTCTTTTTGTTTTTCTTTTTCTTTTTTTTCTTTCTCTTTTTTTTTTTTTTGTTCTTTTCTTTTTCTTTCTTTCTTTTGTTTCCTTTCTTCTTTGTGTGCTCTTTCTTTTTTCGTTTTTTTTTTCTTTTTTTTCTTTCTCTTTGCTTCTCTTCTTTTTTTCGCTTTTCTTTTTTTTTTCTTTTTTTACTTGCTTGGTTATTTTTCTTTCTTTTTTCTTCGTTTTTTCTTTTTTTTTTTTTTTTTTTTTTTGCTCTTTTTTTTTTTTGTCTGTTCTTTTCTTTTTTCGATCTTCTTTCTTTTTTTTCTTTTTATTTTATTTTTTTCTCTTTCTCTTTGTTTTCTTTTTTTTTTTGTTTCTTTTTTCTTTTTTTTTCTTTTTTTGTTCTTTATTTTTTTTTTCTTCTTCTTTCTTCGTTTTTTCTATTTTTTTCTTTTTTCTGTTCTTTCTTTTTTTCATCGTCTTTCTTTTCATCTTTTTTTCTTTTCTTTTTTTCGCTTCTTGTCTCTGTTTTTCTTTTTTTCTTTGGTTCTTTTTTTCTTTTCTATGTGTTTTCTTTTCTGTTTCTTTTTTTTTTCTCTTTTTCTTTTTTCTTTTCTTTTTTTTTTTTTTCTGTTCTGTCTCTTTTTTTTTTTTTTCTTCTTTTTTCTCTTTTTTCTTTTTTTTCTCTTTTTTTCTCTTCTTCATTCTGTCTTCTTTTTTTTTGTTCTTTTTTTTTCTTTTTTTCTTTTTTTTTTTGTTTTTTTTTTTTTTTCTTTTCTTATTTTTTGTCCTCTTTTTTCTCTCTTTGTTTCTTACTTTTTTTTTTTTTTTTTTTTCTTCTCTTCGTTTTGTTTTTTTTCTTGTCTTCTTTCTTTTTTTCTTTTTTTGTTCTTTTTGCTTTTCTTCTTGCTTCTTTTTTTTTCTCTTTTATCTTTTTCTTTTTTTTTTTCTTTTTCTCTGATTTTTTTCTCTTCGTTTTCTTTTTTTTTTCTTTTCTTTCTCTTTCTGTCTTTCTTCTCTGTTCTTTTCTTCTTCTTTTTTCTGTCTGTTTTCTCTAGTTTTTTTCTTTTTTTGTTTTTTTCTTTCTTTGTCTTTTTTCTTTTTTCTTCTTTTTGTTTTTTTATTTTTTTTGCTCTTGTTTTTTTTCGCTTTTTTCTTTCTTTTTTCTTTTTCATTCTTCTGTTTTCTTTGCTTTTTTTCTTTTTTTCTTTTTACTTTGTTTTTTTTTGTCTTCTCTCTTTTCTTTTTTTTTGTCTGTTTTTTTTCTTCTTTCTCTTTCTCTTTTTTTTTTTTCTTTTGTTTTCTTCTTTTTTGTTCTACTTCTTTTTTTTTTTTTCTTTTTTTTCTTTTTTTTTTTTCTCTCTTTAGTCTTTTTTATTTTTTTTTTTTTTCTTTTGTCTTCTCTGTTTTGCGCTCTTTTTTTTTTTGTTCTTTTTCTCTTCTTTTTTCTTCTCTGTTCTTTTTTTTCTTCTTGCTTTGTCTCTCTTTTATACTTTCTTTTTTTTTTCTTTTTTTATTCTTGTCTTCTTTGTCGTTTTCTTTCTCTCTTTTTTTTTTTCTTCTTTCTTCTTTTTGTTTTTCTCTTCCTTGTTTTTCTCTTTTTTCTTCTGTCTTTTTTTTGCTTTTTTTTTCTTTTTTTCTCGCTATGTCTTTTTTCTTTCTGTTTTCTTTTGTCTTCTTCTCATTTTCTTTTTTTTTTTTCTTCTCTTGTTCTTCTTTTTTTTTTTCTTTTTTTTTTTACGTTTTTTTTCTTCTTCATGTCTCTTTTTTCTCTTTTTCTCTTCTGTTCTTCTCCTTCTTTTTTTTCTTTTCTTTTATTTTTTTTTTTTCTTTTTTTTTCTTTTTTCTTTTTTTTTTTTTTTTTTCTTCTTTCTTTTCTGTTTTCTTTCGTTCTTTTTTTTTACTTTTTTTTTTTTTTTTGTTTTCTTTCGTTTTCTTTTTTTTTTTGTTTTTTTCATTTTCTCTTTGCTTTTCTTTTTTTCGTCCTTTTCGTTTCTTCTTTTCGTTTCTTCCTTTTTTTTTTTTCTTCTTTCTTTTTTCTTTTTTTTTTTTTGTCTTTTTTTCGTTTGTCTCTCTTTCTTACTTTTTTTCTTTTTTTTCGTTTTTTTTTCGTTTTTTCTCTTTTTTAGTTTTTTTTTCTTTCTTTCTGTTTTTCTGTTTCGTTTTCTGCATTTTCCTGTTTCTGTCCTTCTTTTTTTTTTTTTTTTCGTTTTTATTTCTTCTTTTCTTTCTCTCTTTTTTCCTTTCTTTCTTTTTAGTTTCTTTTCTGCTTTTGTTTTTTCATTCTTTTTGTGTTTTTTTGTTTCTTTTTTCCTTCTTGTTTCTTCTTTTTTTTCTTTGTTTTGCTTCTCTTCTCTTTTTTTTTTTTCTTTTATTGTTTTTTTATCTCTTCTTTCTCTTTCTTTTTTCTTATTTTCTTGTTTGTTTTTTCTGTTCTTTTTCTTTTTTCTTTTTCTTTCTCTTTCGTCTTTTTTCTTTTTTTTTTTTTTTCTTACTTTTCTTCTTTTCTTCGTTTTCTTTTTTTTCTTTTTTTCTTTTTTTCTTTTTTCTTTTTGCTCTTTTTTATTTCTTTTGATTTCTTTTTTTTTTTTTCTCTCTTTTTTCTTCTTTTTTTTTTTTTTCTTGCTTTTTCTCTTATTTTCTCTTTCTTTTACGTTTTCGCTCTTTTTTCTCTTTTCTGTTTTTTTTCTTTGTGTTTTATTTCTTTTTCTTATCTTTTCTGTGTTTCTTTGCCGTTCTTCTTTGCTCGTTTTTTCTCATTTTTTTTATCTTTCTTTTTTCGTTTTCTTTTTGTTTATCTCATCTTGCTCTCTTTTCTTTCTTCTTCTTTCTTTTTTTTTTTTTTCTTTTTCTCTTTTTGTTTTTCTTTTTTTTTGTTTCTTCTTTTTCTTTTTCATTTTTGTTTTTTTTATCTTTTTTTTTTCTTTTCTTTTTTTTTTTCTTTCTTTTTTTTTCTTTTTTTTTTTCTTTTTTCTTTTTTCTTTACTCCGTTTTCTGTTTTCTTTTTCTTTTTCTTCTTTTTTTGTTTTTTTCTTTTCTCTGATTTTCTCTTCTTCTTTCTTTTTTTTCTTTTTTTCTTTTCTTTTTTCTTTCGCTTTTTCTTTTCTTTTTTTTTTTTCTTTTCGTTTTTCTCTTTTTCTTTTCTTTTTTTTTTTTTTTTTTTTTTTTTCTTTTTTCTTCTTTTTTTTTTTTTTCTTTCTCTCTTTTCTTTCTTTTTTTGTTTTTTTTTTTCGTTTCTCTCTTTCTTTATTTTCTTTTTTTTCTTTTTTTTTTCTTTCTTTTTTGTTTTTTTCCGTTTTTTCTCTTTTTTTTTTTTCTTTGTCATCTTTCGTTTTTTTCTTTTTTTTTCATCTTTTCTTTTTTCTTTTTTGTTCTTTTTTTTGTTTGTCTTTTTTCTTGTTTCTTTCTACGTTTTCTCTCTTCTTCATTTTTATTTGTCTATATTTTTTTTCTTTTATTTTTTTTCTTTTTTTCTTCTTTTTTTCTTTTTCTTTTTTCTTTTTTCTTTTCTTTTCTTTTTCGCTTTGCTCTCTTTCTTTCTTTTTCTTTTTCTTTTTTTTTTTTTTTCTTTTCTCTTTTTTTTGTTGTTTTATTTTCTTCTTTTTTTTTCATCTTCTTTCTTGTCTCTTTTCTTCTTTTTTTTTTTTCTTTCTCTTTTTTCTCTTCTTTTCTTTTTTTTTTTTTTTTTTTTTTTTTTCTTTTTTTTCTGTTTTTCTCTGTTCATTTTTTATTTTTGTTTTTTTTCTCTTTTCTTTCCTTTTTCTGTATTTTTTTTTTTCTTTTTTTCTCTTTCTCTCTCTTTTATTTTCTTTTTCTATCTTTTTTCTCTTCTCTCTTTTTCTTTTTTCTTTTCGTTTTTTTCTTCCTTTTTTTCTTTTTATTTCTTTTTTCTCTTCTTTCTTCTTTTTTATTTCTTTCTTTTCTGTCTTTTGTTCTTTTTTTGTTTTTTTTTTTTTTTTTTTTTTTTTTTCTTTCTCTTTTTCTTTTTTTTTTTCCTTTTTTTTTCTTTTTTCTCTTCTTATTTTTCTTCTTTTTTTTTTTCCTTTTTTTTTTTCTCTTTTTTTTTTTGTTTTTTTTTTTCTTTTTCGTTTTTTTTTTTTTTTTTCTTTTTTTTTTTTTTTTCTTTCTTTTCTCTTTTTTTTTTCTTTTTCTTTTTTTTTTCTTTTTTTTCTCCTTTTTCTTATTCTTTTTTTCTTTTTTTTTTTTTTTTTTTTTTTTTCTTTTTTTTTTTTTTCCTTTTTATTTTTTTTTTTTTTTCTTCTTTTTCTTTTCTTTCTTTTTCTTTTTGTTTTTCTTTTTCTTTTTTTTCTTTGTTTTTTTTCTGTTTTCTCTTCTTTTTTTTTTTCTTTCCTTTTTTTTTGTCTTTTTTTCTTTTCTTTTTTTTGCTTTTTTTTCTTCCCTTTTTATTTTTTTCTTTTCTTTTTTTCTTTCTCTTTTTTTTTTTTCTTTTTTCTTTTTTTTTTTTTCTTTTTATTTTTTCTTTTCTTTTTTTTTTTTTTTTTTTTTTTTTTTTTGTTTTTTCCTCTTTTTCTTTTCTCTTTTTTATTTTTCTTTTTTTTTCTTTTTTTTTTCTTTCCTTTTTTTTCTCGCCCTTTTTTTTTTGTGTTTCTTTTTTCCCTGTTTCTTTTTTTATTTTTTTTTTTTCACTTATTATTTGTTTTTTTTTTTATGATTTTGTTTTTTTCCTTTTCTTATTTTTTCTTTTATTTTTTTTTCCTTTCTTTTTTGTTTTTTTTCTTCTTTTTTTTTTTTTTCTTTTTTTTTTCTCTATATTTTGTTTTTTCTTTTTTTTCCTTTTTCTGCCATTTTTTTTTTTTGCTTTTTTGTTTTCTTCCTTTTTTATTTGTTTTTTTTCTTTACTTTTTTTTTTTTTTTTCTGTTCTCTTTCTTTTTTTTTTCTTTGCTTTTTCTTTTTTTCTTCTTATTTTCTTTTCCTTTCTCTTTTTTTTTTTTTTTTATTTCTTTTATCTTTTGTTTTTTTCTTTTTTATTATTTTCTTTTCTTTTTTTCTCTTTTTTTTTTTTTTTTGTTTTCTATATTTTTTTTCTTTTTTCTCTATGTTTTTTTTTTTTTTTGTGTTTTTCTTTCTTTTTCTTTATTTCTTTTTCTTTCCTTTTTCTTTTATCCTTTCCTTTTTTTTTTATCTTTTTTTTTTTTTTTTTTTTTCTTTTTTTTTTTTTTTATTTTTTTCTATTTCTTTTTGTTCTTTCATTATCTTTTTTTTTTTCTTTTTTTTTTTTTTATTTCTTGTTTTTTTTTTTTATCTTTTATTTTTTTTTTCTTTTTCTTTTTTTTTATTTTTTTTTTTTATTTTTTTTTTTTTTTCTTTTTTCTTTTTTTATTTTTCTTTTTTTTTTTTTTTCCTTTTTTTTTTTTTCTTTTTTTGTTTTATTTTTTTTATTTGTTTTTTTTTCTTTTTTCTTTTCTTTTTTTTTTTTTTCTTTTTTTTGACTTTTTTTTTATTCCTTTCTTTTTTTTTATATTTTTTGTCTTCTTTTTTGTATTTTTTTTTTTTTTTTTTCTTCTCTTTTTTATTCCTTTTTTTTTCTTTATTATTTTTTGTTTTTTTGCTTTTTTTTCTTCTTTCTTTTTAATTCTTTTTTCTTATATCTTGTTTTTTTTTTTTTCCTTTTTTTTTCCTGTTTTTCTTTTTTTTTTTTCTTATTCTTTTTTTTTTTTTCTTTTTTTCTCTTCTTGTTTTTATTTTCTTTTTTTCGTTCTTTTGTTTTTTTTTTGTTTTTTTTTTCTTTTTGTTGTTTTCTTTTTTTATGTTTTTTTTTTCTTTTTTTTTTTTCTCTTTTTTTTTTATTTTTTTCTTTATTTTCTTTTCTTATTTTTTTATTTTTTCTTTTTTTTTTTTTTTATCTTTTACTTTCTTTTTTTTTTTTTTTTTTTTTTTTTTTTTTTTTTTTTTTTTTTTTCTTTTTTCTTTTTTCTCTTTTTCTATTTATTTGTTTTTTTCTTTTTGCTTTTTTGTTTCTTCTTTCCCCTTTTTTTTTTTTTTTTTCTTCTTTACTTTTTTGCTTTCTTTATTTTTTTTTTCTTTTTTTTTTTTTCTTTCTTTTATTTTTTTTTTTTTCTCTGTTTTAAATTTTTTTCTTCTTTTTTTTTTTTATTTTTTATTTTTTCTTTTCTTTTTTTTTTTTTCTCTTTTTTTTTTTTTTAATTAGTTTTTCTTTTCTTTTTTTTTTCCCTGTTCTTTTTTCTTTTTTTTTTTTTTCTTTTTTTTTTTTTTTCTTTTTTTTTTTTTTTTCAGTTTTTTTTTTTATTTTTTTTCGTAGGTTTTTTCTCTTTCTTTTTCTTGCTTTTTTTTTTTTTTCTTTTTTTTTTCTTTTTTTCTTTTTTTTATTTTTCTTTTTTTCTTCTATTAATTCTTTTTTTTTCTTTTTTTTTTTTTCTTTCTCTTTCTTTTTTTTTTTTTTCTTTTTTTTTCCTTATTTTTTTATTTTTTTTTTTTTTTTTTTTTTTTTTTATTCTGTTTTCTTCTTTTTTTTTTTTTTTTTTTTTCTTTTTTTCTTTTATTTTTTTCTTTTTTTTAGTTCTATTTTTTTTCTGTATTTCTTTTTTTTTTTTTTTGTCTTGTTTTTTCTTTACTTTTTTTCTTTTTTTTTTCTTTTCTGTTTCTTTTTTTTTTTTTATTTTTCTTTTCTTTTGTTTTTTTTGTTCTTATTTTTTCTTTTTTTTTCTTATTCTTTTTTTTTTTTTCTTTTTTTTTTTTTTTCTCTTTTTTTTTTTTTTCTCCTTTTTTTTTTTTTTTTTTTTTTTTTTTTTTTTTTTTTTTTTTTTTTTTTTTGTTTTTTTTTCTCTGTCTTTATTTTTCTTTTTTTTTTTTTTCTTTTTTTTTTTATTTTTTCCTTGATTTATTTTTTTCTTTTTTTTTTTTTTTTTTTTTTTGTTTGTTCTGTTTTTTTTTTTTTTTTTTTTTTTTCTTATTTTTTATTTTTTTTTTTTGTATTTTTTTCTTCTTTTTTTTTTTTTTTCTTTTTTTTTTCTATTCTTTTTTTTTTTTCTTTTTCTTGTTCCTTTTTTTTTTTTTTTTTTATTTTCTTTTTTTTCTTTTTCCTTTGCTTTTTTTTTTTTTTTTCTTGTTTGTCTTTTTTTTCTTTTTTTTTTTTTTTTATCTTCTTTTTTTATCTTTTTTTCTTATTTTTTTTTTTTTTTCTTTTTTTTTTTTTCTTTTTATTTTTATTTTTTTTTTTCTTTTCCTTTTTTTTTTTTTTCCTTTGTTTTCTTTTTTTTTTTGCTTTCTTTTTTTTTTCTTTTTATCCTTTTTTTTTTCCTTTTTTGTTTGCCTTTTTTCCCTTTCTTCTTGTATTTTTTTTTTTGGTGTTCTTTTGTTTTTTACTCTTTTTTTTTCTTTTTTTTTATTTTTCAACTTTTCTTTCCTTTTTTTTTTTTTGCCTTTTTTTTTTTTTTTTTTTTACTTTTTGTCTTTTTATTTGATGTCTTTTTTTTTTTTTTTTTGGTATGTATTCTGTTGTGTTTTTTTGTTTGTCCTTTTTGTGTCTTTTTTTTTTGTCGTTTTGTGTTTTTGTTGATTTTTCCTGTTGTTCTTGCTTTTTTTTGGGTCATTGTTGATTTTGTTTGTGTCGTATTATTTTCTTTTTTTTGTTGTTCTTTCTTCTGGTTTGTAGTTTTTTTTGATTTTTTCCTTTTGCTTTTTGTTTTGTTGTTTTTCGTTTTTTGTTTTGTGTGTTCTATGTTTAATGTGTTCTTTTTTGTTTATTTGTTCCGTTTTCTTTTTTTACTGTTGTTATTTCTTTTTGTTTGTTGTGTTTTATCTTTTTTGTTATTCTTGTTTTTTTTTGTTTTGTTTTTAGTTTGTTTGTTTTCTTGTCTGTTTTGTTGCTTTGGTTTTCCTTTTTGTCCTTTTTTTTTTTCCTGATTGTTTGTTTTTTCCTTTTTGTGTTGTTGCATCTTTTCTTTTTTTTGTGTTGTTATTGGACTTATGTCCTGTTTCTTTTTTTTACCTTTTTTTCTTTTCCTTTATCTTACCTTTTTTTTCGTTTTTTTTGCTACCTTCTTTCCTATAATTTCTTTTCCCTTGTCTTCTTTTTTTGTTTTTCCTTTGTTTTTTTTCCTCCTTTTTTTTTTTTTTTCTTCCTTTATTTTTTTTTTTTTCTTTTTCTCTGCATTTTCTGTTTTTATGGTTTTTATTTTTTTTTTTTTTTTTTCTTTTTTCTTTTTTTTGCCTTTTTTTTTGTCTTTTTTTTTTTTTATCATTATTTTTTTTTTTCTTTTTTTTCTTTTTTTTTTTTTTTTTATATGTTCTTTTTTCCTTTTTTTTATTCTTTTTTTGTTGTGTCTGTTTTTTTTTTTCCTTTTTAATAACTTTTTTTTTGATTTCTTTTGTTCTTCCTTTTTTTGGTTATTTCCTGACTTCTTTTTTCTTTTGTTCTTTTTTTGTTTCATTTCATTTTTTCTTTTTTCTTTTTCCTTTGTCCTGCTCCTTTTGTTGTTCCGCTTTGCTATTCTGCTTCTTTTCCTATTTCCTTTTTTTTTCTTACCCGTTTGCTTTTATATCTTGCCTTTCTTTTTTTATGTTTTGTTTTTGGTGTTACTTCTTTTTATTTTTTTTTGGTTTCTTTGTTATCTTTGTTTTTGGATGTCTTTTGGTGTTTCCGCCTTTTGTTTTTGTGTTTTATTTTCCTTGTGTTCTTTTCGTCCTTCCCTTTGCTTTACTTCCTGTTTTATTTTTGAGTTTGTTTATTTTGCTTCTTTTTTGTGTCTTTTCGTGTCCGTTGTCTTTGGTTTTTCTGGTATTGCTTTGGATTTTGTTTTCCTCTTGTTTTTTCTTACTTTCTGAATTTTGTCTTCTTTGTATTTCCCTTTAGTTTTCTATTAATTTCTTTTGTTTTGTTCTTCTTTCTTTGTTTCCTTTTGTGTTTTTTCTTTTTGTTTTCTTTTTTTTCTCCGCCTTGTCTTTTTTTTATTTCCTCTCTTTGGTCTTTTCCATTGTTTTCTCCCCTACCCTTTGCTTCTGGTTTTCTTGTTTTTACTAGTGTGTTTTTTTTTGTGTTTTTTTTTTCTGCTTGTGGTGTTTTTCTCTATTTTGTTTTTTCCTGTTGTGTGCTTTTGTGTTCTCTATATTGTTCTTATTCTCCTTCCTGTTGGGGTTTTTGTGTTTGTTTTGTTTTTTCTTTGTCCTCGTTCTGCCTTTTTCTCTTTTTTCTATTTTCCCCCCTTCTTGTTTTGTTGTTTTTTGATTTGTTTTGTTTCTGTTTCCTTTGGCCTTTTGTTTTTTTTTTTGTTTGTCTTGTTGCTTACTTCTTTTATTTGGACGTATTTGCGCTATTATCTTTGATTGCCCCTTTTTTTTTTGTTGTTTCTTTTTTCTTTTTTTGTTTGGTTTTTTTTGTTTTTCCTCATTTTTTTGTTGTTAAGTTTTCTTTGTTTCCTTCTTTCTTTTTTTTTTTTTTTTTTTTGTTTTCCTGTTATTTTTTTTTGTTGTTGATTCTCTTTCTTGTCCTTTCTTTTTGTTACTCTTGTTCTTTGTTTTTGTGTTCCCCTTTTTTTCTTTCTCGTTCTTTTTTGTCTTTTTTGTATCTTTACTGCTTTTTTTTTTTGCTTTTTCCTTTACTTTTTGCTTACCGTTTTTGTCCTTTCTTTTGTCGTATTGCTCCGCTGTTTGCTTTGTTGTTTTTTTTTTTTGTCTTTCTTTCTTGTTTCTTTTTTTTATTTTGTTATTGTCCTTCTTTTTTTGTTGTTTTTCTTTTTATTTTCCACGTTTTTTTTTTTTTTTATTTTTTCCTTTTGTTACGTTTTTATTGGTTTTACTGTTCCTTTTTTTTTTTTTTTCTTTTGTTGTTTATCCTTTTTTTCTTTATTTCTGCCCTTGTTTTTACTTTTTTTGCTTTTTTTCCTTTGATGTTTTTTTTTGTTTTTTTCCTTCCTTCTTTTTCTTTTCCTTCGTTTTTTTTTTTTTTACTGACATTTTTCTTCGTCTTGTTTATATTTTTTTGCCTTTATTTGTTTTTTTTTTGGCCTTTTTTTTTTTTATTTTTTTTATCTTTCTTTTTTTTTTTATTTTTTTGTGACTTTTTTGTTCTTTTCTTCCTCCTTTTTTCTTTTTTCTTTGTTTTTCTTAGTTTTTTTCTTTATCTTTCCCTCCCTTTTTGTTTCCTTGTTTTTTTTTTCTTTCCTTATTTTTTTTTTGCTTGTTTTGTTTTTTTTTCTTATCCCTTTTTTGTCTTGTTTTATTTTTTTTTTATCTTTTTCCTTTTTTTTTTTTTGCCTTTTTCTTTTTTCTTTGTTTTCACCCTTTTTCTTTCTTTTTCCTTTTTTCTTTTTTCCTTGTTTCTCCTTCTCTCAGTTGTTTTTATCGCTATTTGTTTTTAGTTTCGTTCGTTTTCCTTTTTTTTTTTGTAATTTTTTTTTTTTTATTTTATTTTGTTTTTTTTTTTTTTGGTTTCTTTTTTTTTTAGTTTTGTTTCCCTTTTTTTACCTTGTTTTTTTTTTTTTTTGTTTTGTTTTTTTTTGTTTTGATTTTTTCTACTTGTATTTCCTTCTTTTTTTCTTTTGAGCTTTTTTTGTTTTTTTTTCGTTGTTTCTTTTTTTATTTTTTTGTTATTTATTTTCCATTTCTTTTTTTTTATTCTTTTTTTGGTCTTTTTTTTTTTTTTCCTCTTTCTTTTTTCCTTTTTTTTTTTTCTATTCCTTTTTTTTTTGGTTTTACCTCTTTTTGTTTTTCCCTTCGTTTTTTTTTTTCTTTTTTCCCTCTTCTTGTTTTTTCTGCTTTTATTATTTTTTTGACGTCTGTCCTTATTTTTTCTTTTTTTCTTTGTGTTTTTTTATTCTTTCTTTTTGTTTTCCTTTTTTTTTGTCGTGTTCTTGATTTTTAGTTCGTTTCCGTATTTTTTTGTATTTTCTCTTTTTGTTCGTGTTTCCCTTTCGTTGTTGTTCCTTCTTTTCTTTTCTTTCGTTTTTAGTGTTTCTTTTTACTTGTGTTTTTATTTTGGTCCTGTTTTTTTTGTTATCTTCTTCCTCTATGTTTTTTCTTCCCGATTTCCTCTCTTTTGTTTTCTTCTTTGTTTTGTTGTTTTTTTCCTGTTCTTTTTTTTTTCTCCTTTTTTATTACTTTTTTTTTTTTTCGTATTGTTATGTCAATTTTTTCTTGTTTTTTTATTGGTTTTTTTTCTCTTTTTTCTTTTTAGTATTCTTTTTTTTCTTTATTCTTTTCTTTTCCTGTTTGTTTTATTTTGCCCCTTCTGTTTTTTCCTTTTTCGTTTTACTTTCATTTGTTTTTTTTCTGTTTTTTTCACTGTTTCTTATTTTTTAGCTGGTTTCCTTATTCCTTTCTTTTTTTCCACTTTTTTTTTCTTTTGTTCCTTTTGTCTTTGGTTTTTCTTTTTTGCACTTGTGATTGATGGTATTTTTTTTAGTGTGTTTTTTGTTCTTTCTTTTTGTTTTTTTGGTTTCGTTTCTTTCTTTTGGTCTTTAGGTTATTTTTACTTGATTCCTTGTGTTTCTGACTTTTGTTTTTCTTTGTTTTTTTTTTCCTCTTTTTATTTACCTTTTTCCTTTTCCCCTTTTCGTCTGTTTTTTGTCTTGTTGTTTTTGATGTATTTTTCCTTTATTTTTTGGTTCCTTTTATTTCTCTTATCATGCTTTTGTTTCCTTTTTCTGTGGGTTTGTGTATCTTTTCTCCTTATTCTTCCCTTCGTTGTTTCCGTTTCATTTGCTGGTTTTCCTTCCTATTTTCTTCTTTTTTCCTTTCGTTTTTCAATCCGTTTTTTTTTTTTATTCTGCTTGTGTTATTCTTGTTTTTTATTTTTTTTTCACTGTATTTTCCGCGCTTTTGTGTTTTGATTGCTGTTCTTGTTTTGGCTTAGTTTTTGGTGCCCTTGTCTTGTGATTTCTTTCTTTCTGGGTTTTGTGTCGTACCTTTTTTTTTCTTGTTTCTAATTCCCCTTTTTCTTTTTGTGTGTTTGTTGTTTTTCTTTTTTTTTTTTATCTACTTTTTGTTTTTCCTTTTATCTTTCTCATATGATTTTTTAATTTTTTCTTTTTGATGATTGTGTTTGTGTTTTCTTCGTCCTGATCATTGCTTACTATATTTTATACTTGTATTTTTGCTTCTCGTTGTATTTTTTTTAGTTTACGTTTCTCTTATTTTTTATTCTTTCCCTTTTTTCTTTTTTGTCTTTTGTCTTTTGTCCTTTTTGTTTTTCTTTCTCTTTCTTTTTTCCGTGTTCCTGTTATCTTTTCTTCTTTCCTTGCACCTACCCTTTTCTTTCTTCCCCTTATTGGTTTTTTTTGCCTATTTGTTGTCTGTTTTGTGCTCGGTTCTTTGCTTCTTTTTTACTTTATTTTATTCTTCCTCCCGTTTTTCTTTTTTGTTTTTCTTCCTTTTTTCGTTGCTGTTTTACTATTGTTTCTTCACCGCCCTGTCTTGTGTCCTTTTGGTTATTTTCTCCTTTTGTTTCTTCCTCTTTTTTCTTATTTTAATTCTTCCCTTCCCGATCCTTTTTCCTGTAATTTTCTGTGTATTTCATTCGTGTATCTTCTTTCCTTTGTCCCCCATTCTTTCAACTTTTTTTTTTTTTTTCTTGTTCTTGCGTTTTTTCTGCCCTTTTGTTTTAACCCTCTGTTTTTTTTGATTTCCTCTCCCATTTTTTTTTTTTGCCATCCTTTTCTATTTGTTGTCTTTTTTTTCTTTTCCTTTTTCCTTTATTTTTTTTTTAATTTTTCTTTCTTTTTTCGTGTCTTTTTTTTTTTTTGTTGTCTTATTTTTTCTTTTTCCGGCTTTTTTCTGTTTTTTTTTACGTGTTTTTTATTTTTTTTGTTTCTTCTTTATTTTCTTGGTTTTTTTTTTTTTTCTTTATTTTCTTGTTTTTTTTCGCCTCTCTGGTCTGTTTTTTTTTTTTTTTATATTTCCTGTTCTTCGCTTTCTTTCTTTTTTTTTGATTCTGGTATTATTTTTTTATTCTCCGCCCCTTTTTTCGTCTTTTTTACCCCTTTTTTCGCCTTTCTCTTTCTTTTCTCTTTTTTTTCGCCTTTTTTTTTTTTATCCTTTTTTTTTGTTCTTATTTTTTTCTTTACCCCTATTTTTCTGTTTTTTTTGTTGTTTCTTCCTCTTTCTTTTTTTTACCCCCCTCTGTTTATTCCTTTTTTCCCTTTGCTTCCTTCTTCTTCTATTCTTTTTCCCCTCCTTCTTTTTTGCTTTCTTTTTTCCTTTTTTTTTGTTTGTTTTTTTTTTTATTTTCTTTTTCTTTTTTTTTTTTTTACTTCTTTTTTCTTTGTACTTTCGTTCCTTTTGGCTATTTGCGTTTTTTTTTTCCTTTATTCTTTTTATTTCTTTTTTTTTTACCCGTTCTCTTCCCGTTATTTTTATTTTCTCTTTTTTTTACCCTTATCTTTGTTATATCTTTCTTTCTTTTATGAGTTTTTCTATCTTGCTGTTTTTTTTTTTTTCTTCAGGTTTTCTTTTTTTTTTTTTACTTTTTTTTCCATTCATTTTTTCTTTTTTTTGTTTTTATTTCCTCTTTTTTTTTATATTGGTGTATTTTTTTTTTTTCTTCCCTTATTTTATTCTCTCTCTTCTTTTCTTTCTTTTTTACTCTTCTAATCTTTTTTTTCTTATTCTTTTTTTTTTTTTGTTGCTTTTATCTTTTTTTTTTTCTCCTTTTCCCCTGATACCCTTTTTTTTCTTTCTTTCTTCTTTTTTCTGCTTCTGTTCGTTTCTTGGTTTTCTTTGTGTCTTTTTTGTTTTCGTTTTTTTCTTTATTTCTTGTGCAATTTAGTTTTTTTTTTATGTTTCCTTTTTCTTTCCCCTCGTTTGCTCCTTTTTTAGTTTTACGTCCTTTTTCTACTCTTTTTTTTTTTCTTATTTTTTTTTTTTTTTATTTTTTTTTTTTTTTCTCTTTTCTTTTTTTTTCCTAGCTTTTTATCTTTTCCCTTATGCTTTGCTTATTTTTTTCTTTTTTCTTTTTCACCCCGGTTATTTTTATTTCTTCTCCTTTTTTTTTTGTCTGTCTTCTCTCCTTTCTGTCGTGTATGCTTTTTCTTGTGTTTTTTTTTTTTGTTTTTTTCATATCCCTTTTTTTACTCTTGTTTATTTTCTCTTTCCTCTTTGTGTCTTGTCTTTTTATTTTCTCGTTTTTGGTGTTTGCTTTCTTTTTTCTTTTTTTTCTTTTTTCTTATTTTCTTTTTCCCTTTTTCGTTTTGCCTTCTTGTCTTTCTTTTCGTTTCCTTATTTTTCCTTTTTTTTTTTTCTGTTTAGTGTTTGTTTTTTCGTTAGTGTATTTTTGCCCTTACTTTTCCTGTTGTCCTTTCGTTTTTTTTTCTTTTCGCTTTCTTGTTTTTTTGATTTCTTTTTCCGTTCCTCTCTATTTTTTTTTTCTTTCTTCTAATTTTTCGCTCTTTTTCTTTTATTTTTCTTTTCTTTTTTTTTTCTCTTTTTTTTTTTTGTTTTTTTCTTTTTTTTTCTTTTTTTTTCTTTTTTGGTTTTCTTGCTTTTTTTTTTTTTTTTCTCTTTTTTTTTTTTATTTTCCTTCTTTTATCCTTTTGTTCTTTTTAGTTTTTTTTTTTTGGGTCCTTATCTCGTTTTTTTTCTTCTCTCCTTCGTTTTTTTTTTGATATTATCTTTTTTTTTGGCTTTTTTCTTTTTTTTTTCTTTTCCTATTTTTTTTTTTGTTTTGCTTTTTTATCTTTTTCTTTTTTTTTTCTTCTTTTTTTTGTTTTTTCTTTCTTTTTTCTATTTGTCTTTTTTTTTTCTGTTCTATTTTTTTTTGTTTTCTCTTTTCTTCTTTTCTTCTTTTTTCTTTTTTTTTCTCTTTTTTTTTCTTTTTCTTTTGTCTTTTTCATTCTATCTTTTTTTTTTTTCTTTTCCTTTTTTTTTTTATCATTTTTTCCTTTTTTTCCCCTTATCTTATTTTTTTTTTTTTCCCTTTTTTTTCTTCTTTCGTACTTTTTTTTTTTTTTTTTTTTTTTTCTTTTTTTTTTGATTTGTTTCTTCCTTTTCTGTATGCTTTTTTTCTTTTTTTGTATTCTTTTTCCTTTCTTTTTTTTGTTTTTTGTTTTTTTCGTCTTTTTCACCCTCTTGTTCTTTCTATTTTTCTTTTTGTTGTTTTTTTTTTTTTTTTTTTTTTTTTTTTTTTGTTTTTTTTCTTTTTTGTTTTTCCCTGTTTTTTATTTTTCTTTTTCTTTTTTTTTTTTTTTTTTTTTTTTCTTTTCTTTGTTTTTTCTTTTTTACTCCCCCTTCCTTTCTTTCTTTTTTGTTACGTTTTTCCTTTTTCTTTCTATTTTTTTTTTCTTTTACCTATTTTTCTTTTTTTTTTGTTTTTTCTTTTTTTTTTTACTTTTTTTTTTTTCTCTCTTTTCTTTTTTTTTTTTTTTTTCTTTTGTTTTTTATTTTTTTCTTTCTCTTTTTTTCTTTCTTTTTTCGTTTTTTTCTCCTTATGTGTTTTTTTCTTTTTTTTTTTTTTTTTTTTCTTCTCTATTTTTTTTTTCTTTTCTTTTTTATTTTTTTTTCTTCTGTTTTTTTTCTTTTTTTTTCTTTTTCTTGATTTTATTTTTTTTTTTTCTTTCTATCGTTTCTTTTTTTTTTTTTCTTTTGTTTTTTTTTTTTTTTTCCTTCTCTTTTTTCTTTTCTATCTTTTTCTTTTTATTTTTTTCGCTTTTATTTTTATCTCCTTTTCACCTTTTCTTTTTTTTATTGATTTTTTTTCGGTTTTTCTTTTTCTCTTTTTTTTTTTGATTTCTCATTTCCCCTTTTGTGAACTTTGCCTGGCCGTTGTTTCTTTTTTTTCGCCCTCGCTTTTTTTTTTTTTCTTTCCTTTTCCTTCGTCTTCTCTTTTTTTATCTCCTTTTTTTTTTTTCTTTCATGTTTTTCCTCTTTTTTCTTTTTTTTTTGATTTTCTTTCTTTTTCTCTCTTTTTTTCTTCTTATGTCTTGCTTATTTTCTTTTTTCCTCCTTTTTTCCTTTCCCTTTTTTATTGCCCTTCCTTATTTTGACTTTTCTTTTTGTTCTTCTTTGCTTTCGCTCTATCTCTTTTTTTCTTCATGTTTTTTTGCTAAGACCTGTTTCTCTTTGTTTTTCTTTTCTTTTTTTTGTTTCTTTTTCATTTTGTTTTTCTTTTTGGAGATTCTTTCGTTTTTTTTTTTTTTTTCTTTTTTCTTCTTTTTTTTTTTTCTTGTTTTTGATTTTCTTTTATTTCTTTTTTTCGCTGCTTTTTTTTTTTTCCCTTTTCTTCGCTTGTGTTTTTTCTTTGCCTTTTTTTTTCTTTCTTTCTCTTTTTTTTTTTTTTTCTTTCGTTTTTTTCTTTCCTTCATTTTTTCTTTTTTTTTTGCTTTTTTCTTTTTTTTTCTTTTCTCTTTTTTTTTTTTTTTTCTTTTTTCTGTCCTTTATTTTTTTCGTTTTTTTTCTTTTTCCCTCTTTTTTTTATTTTTTAGTTTCCGCTTTTTCCTTGTTTTTCCTCCTTTCTATTCTCTTTATTTTTTTTTTCTTATTTTTTTGCCTTTTTTTGCGTTTATCCCTTTTTTCTCTCCTGTTTTTGTTTCTTTTGTCCTTTTCTGGGGTGTTTTTTCTCCCTCTTTCCTTATTTGTTTCTTTTTTCCTTTTTTTTTCCCTTTTTTTATTTTTTTTCTTTCCTTCTCTTTTTCTCTTTTTTTATTTTTTCATTTTTTTTTTTTTCTTTTTTTTTTTCTTTTCTTTCCTTTTGTATTTTTTTTTTATCCTGTTTTTGATTTCTTTTTGCCATCCTTTTTTCCTTTAGTTTTTTTTGATTTTCTTTTTATATTTCTCTCTTCCGTTCTTTTTTTTTTCCTTTTCCCTTTTTTTTGTCACTTTATTTTTTTTTTTTTTTTTGATTTTTTTTTTCTCTTTTTTTTGACTTTTCTTTAATTTGATTCTTTCGCTTTCTTTTTTTCTAGTTTTTTTTTTTTGTTCTTTTCTGCTTTTTTGCTGACCTTTTTTTTTTTTTTTTTTTCCTTTGTTCTCTTTTTTGTTTTTTTTTCTTTGTTTCTTCTTCTTTTTTTTTTTTCTTTTTTGCTTTTTTTTATTTCTTCCCCTTTTTTTTTTGATTTTTTTTTCTTTTCTTATTTGATTCCCCTTTCTGTGTTTTCATATTTCCTGTTTCCGGTCTTTGTTTTTCTAATTACCCTTTTCCCCTTGTTTTTGACTCTCTTTTTTTTTTTTAGCTTTTTTCTTTGGTTTTCCCTATTTTGTTTTTCTTCTTTTTATATTTTCCTTTATTTTGTGCCTTACTGAGGGGGACTTTTTTTTGCTTTTTGCCTTTTTTTTTTTTTTTTTTTTTTTTTTTATTTTTTGATGATTTTATATGGTTTTTTTTTTATTTTGATTGTTTTTTTTTTGTGTTTTTTTGTTTTTTTTTTTTTTTGTTTATTTTCTCTTGTTTTGCCTTTCCTCCTCATTTTTAGTTCTATTTTTTTTCTGATAGTTCCCCTTCTTCTTTTTTTTGTTTTTTTCCTCGTTTGCCCTTCCCTGCGTCTTTCCTTCCTTTTTTTCCTTTCTATTTTTTGTCCTTTTTTTATTGTTTTTTCTTGGTTTTCTTTTCTTTCTATCTTTTTGTTTGCTTGTTTCGTTATTTTTTGATTCTTTTGTTTTCCTTACCCTTTTTTCCTTGCTGTTTTTCTTTATTACTTTCTCCTTCTTTGTCGTTTTTTTTTTCTTTGTGTTTTTGTTCTTTTTTTTTTTTTGAGTTGTTTTTTTCCCCTTGTTCTTTGTTTTTTTTTTTTTCTTTGTATTTTTTTTTTATTTCCTTCTCTCTTTTTTTTTTTTTTTTTTTTTTCTTTGTTTTTTTTTTTTTTTTCCGTTTTTATTTTTTGTTTTTTACTTTTTTTTTATGTTTTCTTAGATTTTTTTGTGCTGTTGTCTTTCTTTCTCCCCTCTGTTTCTTTTCTTTTTCTGCCTTTTTTTTTATGCCCCCCTTTTTTGTTTTTTCTCTTGTCTCCTTTTTCTTATTGTTTTCCCTTATTTCGTTTGTTTTTTTTTTCTTTCTTTTTTTCGACTTTTTTTTTTGTCTTTTTCCTTCTCTGTTTTGTTTCGCTGTCCTTTGTTTTCTTTAGGATTTTTGACTTCTTCTCCATTGTTCTTTGTTATTTTTTTTTTTTTTTGTTTTGCTTTTTTTCCTTTACTATTTTCTTTGCCCTTTTGTTTTGTTTTTGTTGTTTTTGCTTTTTCTTCTCCCACACCCCCCCCATACCCTTTTCTCCCCCTTTTTTTTGTTTTCTTTTTGTCATTTCTTTTTTTTTTTTTTTTTTTTTTATTTTTTTGATATTTCTCCCTTTCCTTTTTTTCTTTCTCTGCTTTTGATTCTTTTTTTGTCTGTTTCTTCTCTTTATGCTCTCCTTTTTTTTTTCCCGGCTTTTTTTCTTTTTTCTTGGATATCTCATCTCGTTTTTTTTCTCTTTTCTTGACTTGTTTTTTTTTTTTATTCCTTTCCCCTTTGTCTTCCTTTTTCTTTGTTTCTTTTTCTTTGCCCTTTTTTTTCCTTTGTTCTCTTTCTTTGATTGTTTTTCCTTTTTTTTTTTTTTTTTCTTTTGTTTATTCTTGTCCTTTTTTTTGTTTTTTTTTTTTTATTTTTTTTTTTTTTTTTTCTTCCTTTTTTTTCTACCTTTTCTTGTTTCTTGCTCTTTTTTTCTTTTTCTTTTTTTTATTTTTCCCTTTCTTTTTTTTTTCGGTGTTGCTTTTTTTTTTTTTTTTTTTTTGGGTCTTTGTTTTTTCTCTTTCTCGACTTTTATTTTATTTTTGGCTCTCGTATTTTAAGTGTTTTTTTTTTTTTTCTTATTTTATTTCACCCCTTATTTTTGCCATTGTATTTTTTCTTTCTTCTTGTTTTTTTCTTTTTTTTCGGTTTTGTTCCTCTTTTCTTGTATCGTTCCTGCTTTGTAGGTGGGGGGGGGGGCTTCTTTTTTGTTTTTTTTTTTTTTTTTGTTTTAGTCCCGCGCCTTTCTTTTTTTGTTTTTGCTGGTTTTCCCCTTTGTTCCTCTTTGATTTTTTTTTGTTTTTTTATTTTTTTTTGCTTTCCTCTTTCCCCTTTCCTTTTTTTTTTTCCGTCTTTTTTATCATTATTGTGTTGTATTTCTTTCCCTTTGTTTTTTTTTTTCCTTTGCATTTTTTTCCTCCGCGTCTTTTTTTTCGTTTTCTACTTTTTTTTTTTTTATTTTTCTCTTTGACCTCTCCCTCCCCTCCCCCCCTCCTCCTTCGTTTGATTTTTTTTTGCCTTTTTTCTTTTCGTTTTTGATTTTTTT
>JAIWJD010000023.1:53366-79119 GCA_022818045.1 Neotoxoptera formosana | reverse complement strand
AAAAAAAAAAAAAAAAAAAAACAAAAACAAAAAACAACAAAAAAAAAATCAAAAAAAAAACACCAAACAAAAAAAACACAAACAAAAAAAATAACAAAACAAAACAACAAACACAAAAAACAAAAAAAAAACAAAAACACAAAAAACAAAAAACACAACAAAAACAACACAAAAAAAAAAAAAAAAAACAGAAAAACACACAAAAAAAACAAACACACAAACAACACAAACAAAACAACACAAACAACTACAAAAACAAAACAACAAACAAACACACAACAAAAAACAACAACATGAAAACAACACAAACAAAAATAAAAAAACAAAAAACACAAAACACAAAAACACAACAACAAAAAAAAAAACAACAAAAAACAACCAAAAAAAAAAAACACAAACACAAAAAATCAACAAAAAACAACAAAACAACAACACACAAAAACAAAAACAACAAAACAAACAACACAAACAAAAAAAAAAGCAAACACAAACACAAAAAAAAACACAAACAAAACAAAAACAACAACAAACAACAAAAACAGAAAAAACAAAAACACAACAAACCAACACAAACAAGAACAAAAAAAAACAACAAAAAAAACAAAGACAAAAACAAAATAAACAAAACAACAAACACAACAAACACAAACTAACACACAAAAGCAACAAACACAAAAATCAACAAACAAACAAAAATCATCAAAAAAACAACAAAACCATCAACAACACAACAAAAAACATAAACACAACAAACAAAAACACTAAAAAAACACACACAATTCAACACAAAACAAAACAAAAAAAACAAAGACAACACAACAAACACACACAAATCACAAAACAAAAACAAACAACACAACAAAATACAAAAAACACAAATAAAAAAAACAAACAACTACACAACAACAAAACAACACAAAAAAAAACAAACACAAAAAAGACACAAAAAAACACACACAACAAAAAACAACAAAAAAACAACCAAAAGAAACAACAACACACAACAAACAAAAAACAAAAACACACAACAAACACAAACAACTACAACAAACACAAACCACAAAACAACACAAAACAAACACACAAATCAAAAAAAAACAACACACAAAACACAAAACACAACAACATTCAAAAAAAACAAACAAACTAAAACAAACCACACAAACAAACACAAAACAAAAAAACACAAACCAAAAACAACCGATCCCACAAAACAACACAACAAAAAACAAAACACAAATAAACAACAAACAACAAACAACAAAAGCAAACAAACAAAACAACAAACACCAAAAACAAACACAAAACAAAACAAAAAAAAACAAAAACACAGTTAAACAAAAAACAAAAACACACAAAAAAAAACAAAACAACAAAACACACAAACACAAACAAAAAAAACAACAACAACACAACTAAATTCAAAAAAACAAAACACAACAAAACAAATCAAACAAACAAACAAAACAACACATCAACAAAAACACACAAAAAACAAGCAACACAAACCACAAACCAACAACAATCACAAAAAAAAAAAAACAACAACAAAACAAACAAAAACACAAGAACAATACACACAAAAAATACCACACATAAGAGAAAGCAACTTATCAAAAACACAAAAAACTACAACACAACAAACAAAAAAAAACAAAACAACAAAACAACAATCAAAAATCGAACAAACAAACAACAAAAAAACATAAACAAACACACAAATAAAAAATAACCAAACACAAACAAACAAAAACCACAAAACAATTCACAAACAACAAAACAAACAACATAACAACAACACAACAACAATAAACAAAAAAAACAACAAAAAAAAACAACAACACACAAGACCCAAAAAAACAAAACAAAGAACAAAATAACAACAAACAAAACACAAACAAACATCACAAACACACACAATCAACACAAATCACAACAAAAAAACAAAAAAAAAACACAAACACAACTTAAAAATCAACACAAACACACCAGAATCAACAAACAAACACAAACAAACATCAAAACACAAACAGACAAACAACAAAACAAACACAACAAACACAAACACACACAAAAAACACAAAACAAAACAACAAACAAAACACAAAATATAACACACAAACAACAACAAACACAAAACAACAACAAAACAAAACTTCATCAACAAACAGAAAAACAACAACAACAAACAAACACAAAACAAAACAACACAAAAACAAAAACACACAAAAAAAACAACAAACAACACAAAAAACAACAATAAATCACAACAGAAACACAAAACAACATCAACAAAAACAGCTAACAAAAAACAAACACAAAACAAGAAATGAACAACAAAACACAAAAAAACACACAAACACAATCCACACAAAAAACAAAAACAAACACACAACAAATAAAAAAACTAAAAAAACAACAAAAATCACACAAAAAAACAAAACAATTACAACAACAAAAACAAACAAACACAACAAAAACACAACATATCACAACAAACACACACAACAATCAAACAACACAACACAAAACAACAAAACAAAACACAAACAACAAAACAACAAAAAAAAAAAACAAAAACAAACAACAAACACTCAACACACACAACAACAACAAACAAAACACAAAAAAGACAACACAAAAACACAACAAAACAAAACACACAAACAAACAAAACAGAACAAACTAAAAAACAAAAAAACACAACACACAAATCAAAACACAACCACACTCATAAAAAACAACACAACAAAAACAAAACACCAAAACACAACATACACACAACAAAAAAACAAAACACAAACAAACACAACACACAAACAACAAAAAAACACAACACAACAACAAACACACAACAAAAAACACCAATCAAAACACAAAAAGACAAACACACACAACAAAGAAAAACAAACAAACAAAAACAACACAACACAACCACACAAAAAAAAACAAAACACAAAAACCAACAAAATCAAACAACACAACAAACACAAACTAAGAAACACAAAAAACAAACACAACAAAAACACACACAAAAACATACAAAACAAACCAAAAAACAAACACAAAAAAACACAACACAAAACACAACACACACACAAAAAACAAAACCAAAACAAAAACAAACAACAAACACAACAACAAACCAACACAAAATACAACACAAAACACACCACAAAACAAAAAAACACAAACAACAAAAAAAAAAACAACAACACAACAAAACCAACAACAAAACAACAAACAAACAAACAACAAAAAACAAAAAAAACACAAAAACAACAACACACACAACAAACATCAACACAAAAACCACACCACAAACAAACACCACAAAACACAACACAAACACAAACAACAAAAACCACAACAACACAAAAACATAAAAACAACAAACAACAACAAAAGACACAACAAACAAAAACACATAACAACAACACAATAACACAAAAAACAAAATCTAACAACACAAGAACAAAAATCACACACAACACACAAAAACAAAAAAACCACACACAACATCAAACAAAAACACAACACAATCAACAACATAAAAAAAGAACAACAAAAAAAAACAAACAAAAAACAACACAACACAAATCAAAACACAAAAACAGCAAACAACAAAACAAACCAAAACACAAAATCAAACAAAAACACAAAACAACAAACAACAAAAAAAAAACAACACAAAAAAACAAAACAACACAAAATCACCACAACAAAAACACATCAACAAACACAGAAACACATCAAAAAAACACAAAACAAAACCAAACAAACAAACAACAAAAAAACAAAAAACACACAACATCAAAAAAAACAAAAAAACAAGCAAAACAAACAACAAATCACAATAAAACACAAAAAACAACAAAAAAAAACAAACAAACATCACAACAAACAGACACAAAAAAAACAAAAAACAACACAAAAAAAAAACAACAAAACACAAAAAACCAAAACAAACACAACAACAAAATAAAAACACAACACAAACACAAAAAACAACAATCACAAAACAAAAACAACAAACAAACATAAACAAACACAAACAAAACAAAAAAATAACTCACACAAACAACACACAACAAACACACAAAACAAAAAAAACACAAAATCACACAAAACAATGAACACAACCAACAAACAAAAAACAACACAAACACAACAAACAAAAACAACATACTAACACAAAAAAACACAAACAAAAACACAAAAATCAAAAAAACAACAAAAAAAAACAAACAAAACACACAACACAACAACACACAACAAAAAACCAACAAACAACTAAACAACAAAAACAACACAAAACACATCAACAACACACACAAATCAAAACAAAACAAAAAAACAACAACAAAAAAAAACAAACAAACAATCAAAAACAACAAAAAAAAAACAAAAAACACAAAACAAACAACAAACACACAACAAACACACACATCAAACACACAAACACATAACAACAAAATCAAAATACACAAACACAAACAAACAAAACAACAAAAAACAAATAACACAAACAAATCAAAACAAACACAAACAAAAAAAAACAACAAACACACAAAAAACAAAACAAACAATCAACAAACAAAAACAACACAAACAAACACACAAAATCACAATAAAAAACAACACAAACAAAAAACACAACAAACCAAAAACAACAAAAACAACAAACACGCCAAACACCAAAATACCACAAAAAGAACACACAACAAAAAAAACAAAAAAAAACACCAACATCAACAACACAACAAACCAAACACACAAAAAAAAACACAACAACAAAACAAACACACAACAAAACAACAAAAAAAAAAAACAAACACAAACAAAAAACCCAAAACCAAAACAAAAAACAACAAAAACACAAACACACAACAAAAAAAAAAACAACAACACACACAATCAAAAACTAAATCAAACAACAAACAAATACAAAAACAAAAAAACAAACACATTCAAACAACAAAAACAAAAAAAACATCAACAAAAAAAAAAATCACAAACCACAAAACAACAAAAATACACAAACAACAAAAACAAACATCACCAAAACACAACAAAAAATCAAAAACAACACACAAAACAACAAACAAATCCAACAACCAAACAAACAAATCACAAACAACAACAAAACACAACAAAAAACAAACAATAACAAAAAAAAACAATCATACAAAAACATCAACACAAAAAAAAAACAAAAAAAACAAATAACCAAACACACAAACAAACAACAACACAAAAAACAAATAACACCACACAACAAAATACCAAAACACAAAAACACAATCAAACAAAATTTCAACCAAAAACACAAAAACAAACAAACACACAATCACAACATAAACAACCACAAAAACAACAAACATCAAAAAATCAAACAACAAACACAAACAAAAAAGGAAACAAAAAACAAAAAACACCAACACAATACAAACAAAAAAAACACACACAAAAAACACATCACACAACACACACAAACAAAAAAAGAACACAAAAACACAAACAACAAAACCAAAAAAACAAAAACAACAAACAACAAAAAATAAAAAAACAACAACACAAAAAACAACAAAACAAACAATCAAAATACAACAAACACAAAAACAAACAAACACACACAAAAATCACACCAAAACAACACACAAAAACAAAACTAACAACAAATCACAAAAAAACACAAATCAACCAAAACAACAAGAACAAAACAAACAACACAAAAACAACACAAACACACATAACAAAAAAAGAAATCACAAAAACACAAAACACAACACAAACACACACAACAAAAAACACACAAAAAAGCAACACCCCAAAAACACAACAAAAAAAAAACAAGAAAACAAAACAAAAAACCACACAAAAAAAAAACAAACAAAACAAAAAAAATACAAACAAAAAAACAACACAACAAAACAGCAAACACAAAAACAAAAAACAAAACACACATCAAAACAAACAAAACACAACAAAACAAACAACCACAAACAAACAACACAACAACAAAAACAAACAAAAAAAACATCAACAACAAAAGAAACAACAAAACAACACAAAACAACAAACACACAAAAAAAAAACATACAAAAAACCACAAACAAACAAAAAATCACCACACAAACACAACACTATAACAAACAACCAAAAAACACAAACACAACAAAAAAACAAACACAAAACAAACAACAAACCAAAACAACAACACATCTTCAACAAAAATAAACAAAACAAAAACACACAACAAAAACATAACAAAAAGAAACAAACAAACAAAAAACAAACAGACAAAACACAACACAACACAACAAAAACAAAAACGAAAATAAAAACACACAAATCCAAAACAAAACAACTCAACACAAAAAAACAACAAAACAAAACAAACACAAAACACAAAAACAGTTCCACACACCAAAACAAAAACCACAACAAAACAAAATCACACACACAGCAACAACAACACAAAACAAATGCAACAAAAACACATCACAACAACAACCATCACAAAAAAAAACACCAAAACAAAACAACAAACAAAAAAAAAAACAAACACAAATAAAACAACAGAAAACACAAACAAAAAACACAACACAAAACACACACATCAAAACACACAAAAAAAAACAACAAAACAACACAAAAACACAAACACAAACAAACAATACAACAAACAAAAAAACAAACAAAAAACAAAACACAACACACAAAACACACAAAACAAAAAAACAACAAAACACATCAAAAAAAATCAACACAAACAAACAAAACATCAAAACAACAACACACAAAACACACAAAACAACACAACACAACAAAAACAACAAAAAAAAAAACAACAACACAACAAATCAAAAAAACACAGACAAAAAAGCAACAAACAACACACAACAACAAACACAAACCAACAACAAACAACAAATCACATACAAAAGCAACAAAACACAAAACAACCAAAAAAACCTAAAACAAACACACAACAAAAACAAACAACAAAACAAACAAACCACACAAACAAAATACACACAAACAACAACACACAAAACACACAAAAAAAAAAAAACATCACCAAACAACACACAAAAAACAACACAAACAACAACAAAACAAAAAACACAACACACACAAACAAACACAAAAAAAAAAACAAAACACAACAAAAAAACACAACACAAAACACACAACAAAAACAAATCAACATCAAACACCAACACATCAAAACACAAATCCCACAACACACAACAAAAAAAAACACAACAAACAAAACAACACACACACAAACAACAAAATCAGACACAAAAACAAAAAACAACGACACACAACAACTACCACAAATCAAAAAAACAAAACACAACAAACAACAACACACAAAAACAAAAAACAAACACAAACACAAAAACAATCAAAACACAACAAACAAACAACAACAAAACAAAATCACACATACACAAAAACAAACACAAACACACAAACACACCAAAACCATCAACAACAACACACAACAAAAACAACAACAACAAAGCAAACAAAAAAAATACACAAAAACAAAAACACACAAAAAAAAACACACTACACAAAACACACAACAAAAACAAACACACAAAAAAACACCCACACAAAACAAATCCAACTCAAAAAAACAAAACAACACACACAACACAACACACACAACAAAACACAAAAAAGTTCACACAAAAACAACAAACACGACACAACAAAAAACACAAAATCACACACACAAAACAACACAACAAATACAAGCAACAAAAAAAACAAACAACACAAAAAACAACAACACCAAAAAAACAAAAAACACAAAAAACCAAAATAACCAAGCAAAAATCAACAAAACCACAAAAAACAACACACATAAACAAACACACAAATCAACACAACAACTGAACACAAACACAAACCACATCAAAACAACACAAAACAAACACAAAAAAACACAAACCAAACACCACACAACAAAAACAAACAAACACAACACAACCAAAAAAACACCAACAACAAAAACAAAAACAACACACAAACACAACAACACAAACACAAAACAAACAAACAAACAACAAAAAACATCTCAAAACTCAAAAAACCACAACAAAACAATACAAATCAAAAAAACACAAAACAACAACACAAACACAAATCATCAAAACACAAACAAAAAAAACAACACAAAAAAAACAAAAACAAACAAAACAAAACACAAAAAACAAAAACACTACAAAACAACAAAACAAAAAAAAAACAAACAACACACAAAACAAAAACACAAACACAACAAAAACAAACAAAACAAAAAAACAAACACAAGCAAAAAAAACAAAAAACAACAACAACACAATACAAAAAAACAACAAAAAACACACACAAAAACAACAACACAAACAAAACACAACACACACACAAAAACCAAAAACACAACAAAATCACACAACAAAAAAACAAACAAAAAAAACAAACACAAACAAACAACACTACAACAAAAAACAACAACAAAACAAACACAACCAAAAACAACAACAAACACAAAAAACAAACACAAACAAAACAACAAAACAATCAAACAAAAACAGAAAAACAACACAAACAAACAAACACAAAACACAACAACAACACACAACTCATCAAACAAACACTAACAACACAACAAACACAACACACACAACCACAACAACCAACACAAAACAACAACAAAACAAAACAACAAATCAACAAACAAACAAAACCAACAACACACACAAAACAAACAACAAAAACTCAACACACACAAAACACAAACACAAAAACACATCACACACAACACCAACACAACAAACAAAAACAAACACACAACAAAAACAAAAAACACAACACCAAACACACAAAACAACAAAAACAAATACAAAAACAACAAAAACAACAAAAAACAACACAAACAAAAAAAACACAACACAAACACAAAAAAAAAAACAAAACTACAACAAAACATCAACAAAAACAAAAAAACAATCAAAACAAAAACATCAACAACACACACACAAACACAATACAAACAAAACAAACAACAAACACACAAAAAAAAACACAACAAAATACACACAACAAAAACAAACACACCAAACAAAATTCATCAAAAAACACAAACAAAAAAAAACAAACAACAAACAAAACAACATCAAAACAAAAAACAAAAGAAAACACAAATCAAAACAAAAAAAATCAAAACAACACAAACACACAAAACAATACAACACACAAAAAACACAAACAAACAACAACTAACAAAACAAAACACATAAAAAAACACAAAAACACACAAAAAACAAAAAGCAAAAAAAAACATCAAAACAAACACAACACAACAAACACAACAAAAAAAAACAAACACACAAAACATCAAAAAAAACAAAAACAAAAAACAACACAAATACACAAACAACACAAAAGACAAACAAACACAACACAAAACAAAAAAAATCACATCAACAAACAACACACACAAAAAACACACAAAATCGCAAAAAACAAACACAAACACAAAAACAAAACAAAAAAACACACAACAAAAAACAAAACAACAACAACACACACAAAAACACAAACAAAAACATACAAAAAAAAACATTCACACAACAAACAAAAGCACAACAAACAGTACACAAAACACACACAACAAACAACACCAAAAACAAACACAACAAAAACAAAACAGCACAAACAAAACACAAAAACCACAAAAAACTACACAAACAACCACAACAATAAACAAACCAACACAAACAACAACAAAAAAAACAAACATACACACAACAACAAAAACAATTCAACAAACAAAACAAAACACACACAAAAACACAAAAAAACACAACACACAACAAACAAAAAAACAACTACAACACAAACACACAACACCACAAAAAAAAACACAAAACACAACAAAAACTAAAACAACAACAAAACAACCAAACAAACACAACAACAAACACAAAAAACAAAAACAACACAAACACAACAAAAACATCAACAACAACACACACAAAACAAAACAAACAAAAAACACAACAAACAAAAACTAACCAAACAAAAAAACCAATCACAAACAACAAACACAAAACAACACACCACACAAACACAAAAACAAAACACAAACAAACAGATCACAATAAAAACATAAAACACAAAACAAACAAACAACAACCAACAATTCAACAACAAAAACACACAAACAAAACAAACAAAAAAACACAAACAAACACACAAAAACCAAAAAAACACAACACACAAACAACAAAAAACACACGAAACAAAACAATCACACACAACACAACAAAATCAAACAACTCACACACAAACAACAACAACAAATCAACAAACACAAAAAACACTACAAAAAAAACAAAACACAACAAAACAACAAAATACAAAACAAACACACAACACAAAACACAACAAACAATACACAAACAAACAAACAAAACACAAACACAAAACAAGAACACAACAAACAAACAACAACAAACAAAAAGAACACACACAACCACACACACCAAACACAACACAACAAAAACACCAACACAAAACAAACAACACAACAAACAACAAACAACAACACACAAACAACAACAAACACAACTTCAAAACAAAAACAAAAAACGAACAAACCAACAACAAAAAAACACAAACACAAAACGGACAACACACAAACAAACAACAACAAAACAAAACACAACACACAAAACAACAAAAAAAAACACAACAAACAACAAAAAACAAAACAAAAAACAAACAATCACTCAACAAAACAGCAAACAACACAAACACAAAACACACACAAACAAAACAAATCAACACACAACAAAAAAAACTAACAACACAAAACAACAAAAACCACAACACCAAAACAACACAACAAACAACACACGCAACACAAAAAAAAAACAAACAACAACACAAAAACACAAAACAACAAAAACAACAACACACACACAAAACCAAAACAATCTACAACACAAAACACAAACAACAACAACACCAAAACAACAACAACAAAAAAACACAAAACAAACAACACACACAAAAACAACCACAAAACAACACACAACAAACACACACAACACAAAAAACACAAACAACAACAACAAAACAAAAAACACAAAAACAAACACAACAAGAAACAACAACAACAAAACACACAGAAAACAACAAAACAACACAACAACAAAACCAATACACACACAACAAAAAACACAACACACAACAAAACAAACAACGAAACAAACAACACACATCAAAACACAAAACACAAACAATCACAAAAAACACAACACAATCAAAAAAACAAAAAAACAAAAACACAACAAACCCAACAAAGACACAGCACAACAAAAACACCACACAATCACCAAACACACACAACAAACAACACCACACAAAAAAACAAAACACAAAACAACAACAAACAACAAAACCACAAAACAACAAACCACATACAACAAACACACAACATCACAAACACACAAACAACAAAACACACAAACAACAACAAAACACAAACAACAAAACAAAACAACACAAAACAAAAAAAACATCAACCACAAACAACAACACAAACACAAACAACAACAAAAAAAAACAAACAAAACAAAAAAAAAACACAAAACAAAAAAACAAAACACAAAAACAAAAAAAACACAAAACAAACAAAACAACACAAAAAACAAACACAACACAACACCAAAACACTACAAAACAACAACAAAACAAAACACACAACAAACCACACACAAACAATACACAAAACAAAAACAAAACCACAAACACACAAAAAAAAACACAAAAAACAAACAAAACAATTCAAACAAAAATCCACAAACAAAAAAACAAAAATAACACACAACAACAAAAAAACAACACAAAACACAAACATAATCAAAAAAAACAAATAAACAACACAACAAACACAACACAAAAACAAAAACAACAAAACACAACAAAACATCAAACAAAAGAAACACAAAAAAAAAACAAACACAAAACAGCACAAAAAACAACAACAACAACAACAAAACACACACAACAACACAACACAAAAACACAACCAACACACAAAACAAACACAAAAAAAAAACAAACACACACAAAACAACAAAACAAAAAAACAAAGCAAACAAACACACAACAAACACACAAAACACAACAACAAAAAACACTACAAACACACCAACACACAACAAAAACAAACACACAAACAAAAAAAAAAAACACAACACACCAACACACAACACACAAAAAACACAAAACATAACAACACACAAAAAAACAACAAACACCAACATTCAAACCACACAACACACAACAAAAACAAAATCAAACAACAAAACACAAAACACAAAAAAAAACAACAAAAACACACAAAAATAACACAAACACAAACAACAATTCAAAAACACAACAAAACAAACACAACAAAAAAAAACAACAATAACAACAAACAACAACAAACACAAAAACACAACAAAACACAACAAAACACACAAACAACAACAAAAATCAAACAACAAACAACAAACAACAAACAACACACAAACACACAACACACAAAAAACACAAAACAACAAAATACACAAACAACAACAAAAAACACCAACAAAACAAAAACAACAAACACCAAAAACAAACACAAAAATCAACACACAACAATCAAAACAAACCACAACACAACAAACAACACAAAAACAAAAACACACAACACACAAAAAACAACAAACAAACACACAAAACCATCACACAAACAAAAACAACAAACAAAAACACAGAAATCAAACAAAAAAAAACAACAACAAACACAACAGCAAAAAATACAAAACAAAACAACAACACAAAAAGCAACACAAACACATCACACCCAACACAACAACACAAAAAAAAGAACAAACACACAAAACACAACAAAACACAAAAAAAACAAAACAACCAACAAACAAACACGAACAACACAAACCACACAACAACACAACAACACAAAAACCAAACACAAAAACCAAACACACAATCAACAAAAACACAGCAAAAAACAAAATCCCCAAACACAACACACACAAAAAAAAACACACAAAACAACACACAAACACAAAGACAACAAAAAAATAAAACAAAACAATCAACACCAACACAAAAACACAACCAAAAAACAACACAACAAAAAAATCCAACCACACCACACAACAAACACAAACAAACAACACAAAAACACAAACAAAAACAAAACAACACAAAAAACACACAACAAAAACAAAACATCACACAAAAAAAACACAAAAACAACACAAAAAAAACACCAACAAAACACACACGAATCAAAACAAACAAAAATACAAACAACACACACAAAAAAAATCACACACACAAAAACACACACAAAAAACAAAACACAACCACAAAAACAAACACACAAAAACAACAATCAACACACAACCAACAACACAACACAAACACATACACAAAACAAAACACAAAACTAAACACAAAATTTCCAACACAACACAAAAACAAACAACACAAACAACAAAAAAACACAAACAAAAAAACAACACACAAAAAGCAACAAAACACAAAAAACAAAACATCACAACAAAAACACAACAACAAAAATAACACACAAAACCACAAGCATAAACACACAAAAAAACACAACAAAACAAACAACATCACACAAACACACCAACACAAAAGACAACTACAAAAACAACACAACATCAAAACAACAAACACACACACAAAAAAACAAATCAATAACAACAACACACAAAACAATCACAACACAAAACACACAACAACAACACACAACACAACAAAAACCAAAAACAAAAACACACACAACACAAAAACACAAAAACAATCAAACAAAAACAACAAAAAACAAAACAAACAAACAACACAACCACAACACACAAAAAAAACAAACAAAACACAAACAACACACAAACAAAAAACACAAACAAACACACAACACAAAACAAACAAAAAAAAATCACAAAACAACAACACAAAAAACAACAAACACACCAAATACACAACAACACAACAAAACAAAACAAAAAAACACACAAACACAAAAAGACAACACAAAAAAAACACAAAACAAGACATCAATCACAAACACAACAAAACACAAATAAACACAACAACACAACACAACACACAAAACAACACAAAAACAAAACAAACAACAAACAAAACAAAAACAACAAACAAAACACAAACAAATCAACACAAACAGCAAAACAAAAAAACACAAACAACAACAAACACACAAACACACACAAAAAAACAACAAAAAACAACAAAACACACAAAAACAAACAAAAAAACAAAAACCAAACCAACACACAAAACAAACACAAACAAACAAAGACAACACAAAACACAGCAAACACAAACACACACAAACAAAACAAACAAAAAAATCACACACACAACAAACACAAAAAACACAACAACAAAAACAACCACACACAACCACAAAACACAAAACAACATCAAAAAAAATCAACACAACACACCAACAAAAAAAGACAAAAAACATCAACACAAAACAAACAAAAACAACATCACAAAATCAAACACACACAAAAAACAAAAAAACACAACACACAAACAAAACAAAAACACAAAAAAAACAAAACACACAAAAAAAAAACAACACAACAAACAAAAAAACAAAAACACACACATCACAAACAACAAACATAACAAAAAACAACAACACACAAAAAATAACAAAACAAACACACACACAAACAAACATCAAACAAAATCAAAAAAAACACAAACAACAACAAAACAAATCACACAAAACAAAATCACAACAAAAAAACCACACAACACACCAAAACAAAACAGACAACACACACACACAAAACAAAACAATCAACAAACTAAACAACAACAAACAAAAAAAAAACAGCACAAACACAAAACAAAACAAAACAAAACAAACAAAAAAAAACAACAACAACAAAACAAAACAAACAAAAACACAAAAACCACAAAAAACAACAAAAACACACACAAACAGAACAAAAACAACACAAAACAAACACAACCACAAACACAAAAACAACAAAAGACAACAAACAACAAAAAACACAACATCAAACAAAAAAAAAACAACAAAAAAAACACAAAACAAAACAAACAACACAAACACACAAAACAAAAAAAACAAACACAAAACACAAAAAAAATACCAACACACACACAACAACAAAAAAAACACAACAAACACACAACAACAAACAAACAACACACACAAACACAAAACAAAACAACACAAAAACAACACAAACACAAAACAACACACAAAAAACACAACAACAACACAATACAAAACAAAACAAACAAAAAACAACACAACAAACACCACAAAACACAAACAACACAAAAACAAAACACATCAAACACACAACACAAAAACAATACAAAAAAATCAACACACACACACACCAAAACAACAACACACCCAATAAACACAAAATCAAACAACACACAACACAACAAACAAAACACAAACAAAACAACACACACAAAAACACACAAAACACACAACAAACAACAAAACATAAAAACACAACACACAACAACAAAAACACAAAAAAAACACAAAACCAAAAAAAAAAAACACAAGACACACAAAAACAAACAAAAAAACAACAAAACACAACAAAAAAACAACAAACAACACACACAAAAACAACAAAACAACACAAACAAACACAAAAAAACATCACACACAAACCAAAAACAAAACAACAATCACACAACACACACAAAAAACACAACACAACACACAAAAACAAAAAAAACACCAAAACAACACACACAAATCAAAATCAAAAAACACACACAACACAAAAACACACAACAAACACAACAAAAACAACAACAACACACACACCAACACACAAAAACAACAAAAAAAAACACAAACACAAACACAAACAAATCAACACACACAACACAATCACACAAACAAAAACAACAATCAACAAAACACAAACAAAACACAACCAAACACAAAAAAAAAAAAACACACAACACAACAACAAAAACAAAAACACAACAAACACACACAAAAGCAAATCACAAAAAAACACAAAACACACAAACAAAACAACACACAAATCACACAACACAACACAACAACAAAAACACAAACAACAAAATCAAAACACAACAAAAAACACACACAACAAACAAAAACAAAAAAACAAAAACAAAAACACAACACAAAACACAAACCACAAAAAACACAAAAACACAACAAAAAAACACAAACAAAAAACACAAAAACACAACACAACAAAGCAAACAACAAAAAACAAACAACAAAAAAAACAAAAAACAACAAACAAACAACACAACACAAAAAAAAACAAAGACACACAAAAACACAAAAACACAAACACAACAAAAACAAAAAACCTCACAAACACAAAACACAACACAACAAAAAACAAACACAAAACAAAAACACACAACAAAATAACACCAAAAAAAACCACACACAAAACACAAAACAAAACCAAAAAAAACACAAAATCAACAACAAACAACAAACAAAACAAACAACAACACAAACACAAAAAAATCACAAACACAACACAAACACAAAACAACACACACAAAACACATCAAAAACAAACACACACAAAAACAAAAACAAAACACAAACACAACAACAACAAAACAAAACAAAACACATCACAAACAAAACACAAACACAAATCACAAAAAACACAAAAACAACAACAAACAACCAAAAACAACAAACAACAACACACAACAAACAACAAACAAACACCAACACAACACAAAACAACACCACATCAAAACAAAAAAAAACAAAAACACAAACAAAAAACAACAAAAACAACAAAAAACAAAACAAACACACAACAAAAACACAAACAAACAACAAACCACACCACAAAAAACAAACACACAAACAAAAAATCAAAACACAAACAACAAACAACACAAAAAACAACACAACAAAACCACAAAAAACACAAAAAACAACCAAACAAACAACAACACACACACAATCAAACAAACACAAACACACAAACAATCACACCAAAAATACAAACACATCAACCAACAACTAAAAACAATCCAACAACAAACAACAAACACAAAAAAAAAAAATAACACACAACAACAAACAAAAACAAACAAACACAAAAAAACAAAACACAAACAAACAACACACAACAACAACAACAATCAAAAACACACAACAAACAAACACAAAAACAAAAACAAAACACACATCAAACCAAACAAAACAACACACAACAACAAACACAAAAAAACACAAACAAAACACAACACTCAAAAAAAACCAAAACAAACAAAAACAAAAACAAAACACACCAACACAATCAACACAACATCAAACCTAACACAAACAACAAACAAACACAAACACAACAAACACAAACAACAAACAAAACAACCATCACACAAACAAACACACAACACACAACACAAAACACAACAACAAACAAAACCACAAACAAAAACAAAAACAACAAACCAAAACACAACAACAAACAACCACAACATCAACAAACAACAAACACAAAAAACACAAACACACACAAAACACAAACACATAAAACAACAAAACACAAAAACAAACACACAAACAACACAAAAACCAAACACAAACACAAACACAACAAAAAACAAACAACACACATAACAACACACAACAAAAAACACAACAAACACACACAAAAACAACAACACACAAAAAAACAACAAACAAATCAAAAAAACACAAACAAAAAATCAAACAAAACAACACAAACACAAACAAAAACAAACAAACAACACCCACACACACAACACACAAACAACAACAACAACACACACAACAACAAAACACAAACAAACACAACACAAAAACAAACAAACAACAAAACAACAAACAAATCACAACAAAAAACACAAAAACACAATCAAAACAAAAACACACAACACACACAATCATCAAAACAACAAATACAAAAACAAAACACAACACAAAAACACAACACAAAAAAATCAACAACACACAAACAAACACCAAACAAAAACACACAAAAACAAAACAAAAGAAACAAAAAAACAACAACAAAACAACACAACACAAAACAAAACAACAACAAAACATCAACACACACAACAAAAAAAAAAAACACAAAAAACAAAAACACACAAAAACAACCAAACAAAAAAACACACAAAAAAACACACAACAAAACAAACACAACACAACAAAACACACACACACACAAACAAACAACAAAACAACAACAAATCATCAAACACATCAACAAAAAACACAACACACAACACACAACACAACATAACAAAACACAAAAACATCACAACCAAACACATCACAACACACAAAAAAACAAAAAAACACACAACAAAACACAAACAAAAACAACAAAAACACAACACAAAATAACCAAAACAACACAAAAACAAAAAACAAACAACACAAAACACACACAAACAACAAACACACAAAAAACACAAACAAAAACCACAAAAACACAAAACACACACAACACAAAAACAACACACAAAACACAACACAACACAAAACAAAAACATCCACAAAAACACACACAAACAAAAAAAAACAACCACAAACACACAAAAAACAACACACAACAAACATCAACAATCAAACAACAACACAAACAAAAAACAACCAAACAACAACAAACCAACAAACAACACACAAACAACAAAATCAAACAATCAAACAACACTACAACACAAAACAAACACAAACAACAAACAAAAACACAACAAAACAAACACAAAATCAAAACAAAACACAACAAAACACAAACAACAACAATCAAAAAAAATCACACAAAAAAAAACAAACAAAACATCACACAACACAACACACAAACACACCACAAAAAATCAAAACAAACACACAAAAAAACACAAAAACAAAAACACAAAACAAACCACAACATCAATACACACACAACACACAAAAAAACACAAACAACAGACCAACAAACAACACAACACAACAAAAAACAACAACACAACAAAACAAACACAAACAAACAACAACACACACAAAACACACACACACAAACACACACAAAACAAACACACAAAAACCAACAACAAACACAAACACACAACAAAATCACACAAACAAAAACAAACAACAACAACACAAATCAACAAACACAAAAAAACAAACAATCCAAAACAAAACAACACACACAACACACAAAAAACAAAATCAACAAACACACAACAAACAAACAAAAAATCACAAACAAAAATCACAAACAAAACAACAACACACACAAAAAACAAACAAACACACAACAACACAACAAAAAACACAAACAACAAAACACAACAAAACACAACACAAAACAAAAAAACACAAAAACACAAAACAAACAACAACACACAAACACAACCACAATCAAACAATCACACAAAACACAACACACAAACAAAACAACACACAAATCAAACACACAATCAACAAAAAACACAAACAACAACACAAACCAAACAACAACACACAACAAAAAAACAACAAACAAACACAACACAAACAATCAAACACACAACACCAAAACAACACAAACAAACAACAACACACAACAAACACACAACAACAAAAAAAACAAAACACACAAACAAACAACACAACACAAACACAAACAACACACAACAAAAACACAAAACAACAACATCAAACACACATCAAAACAAAAAAAAACACACAACAACACAATCAAACAACAAACAAAACAACACACAAAACATCAAACAATCAAAACACAAACAAAAAATCACAAAACACAACACAACAACACAAACACAAACAAACAACAAAACACAAAAAACACACACACACAACAAACAAACAACAAACACAACACAAACACAACAAACAACAACACAACACAAAAAAACACATCAAAACAAAACACAACAAACAAACACAACAAAACACAATCAAACACAATAACAACAAAAAAACACAACAACAACAAACACAACAAACAAAACAAAACACACAAATCAAACAAAAAAAACAACAACACAAAAACACAAAAAACACACATCAAAACAACAAAACACACACAAAACAAAACAAACAAAAAAACAACACACAAACAATACACACAAACACAAAACAACACAAACATCAACCAAAAAACAAAAAAACACAAACAAACACAACAAACCACAAAACACAAAAAAAAACAACAAAAACAAACAACAACACAAAAGAACAAAACACACACAAAACAAAAAACACAACAAACAATCAAACAACAAACACACAAACAACAAAAAAACAAACAACAAACACACACACAACACAACACAAAAACACAATACAACACAATAAAAACAAAAAACAAAAAAACAACACAACAAACAAAAAACAACACAAAACAAAAACACACAACAAAACACAACACAAAACAAAACACAACAAAACAAACAACAACAACCAAAACACAAATATAAAAAACACAAAACACAAAAACAACAAAACAACAATCACAACACAAAAAAAACAAACAACAAATCACACAAAACCAACAACAAAACACAACAACAAAACAAAAAACACAACAAACACACCACACACAATCAAAACAACACACATACAAAATCAACAAACAAAGAACCAACACAAAACAACACAACAACAAAAAACAGAACAAAACAAACACAAACAACAAAACAACAACACAAACAAAAAACACAAAAAACACACAACAAAAAACACAAACCACAAAAACAAACACAACAAATCAAAACACAAACAACACACAACAAAACAACAAACAACACACAAAACAAAACACAACACAAACAAAACACAAAAACACACAATCACAAACAACAAACAAAACACAAACACACAAAAACAACAAACACAAAACAACAAAACACAAACAAAAAAAAATACAACACACACACAACAAAATCAAAACCAATCAAACACAAACAACACACACACAACAAAAAACAAAACACAACAAAAACAAACACAACACAAAAAACAAACAACACACACACACACAACAAAAAAACCACAACACAAAACACACAAAAAACACAAACAACAAAACAACAACACACGAAAAAAAAAAAACAAACACAAAAACAACAACACACAACAAACAACACAACACAACACACACACACACACAAACAAAACACACACAAAAAAACACACAAACAAACAACCAAAAACAACAAACACAAACAAACAAAAACAAAACACAACAACACACACAACCCCACAAAAAACAACAACAAACAACACACACAAATCACAACCACAAAACAACAAAACAACAAACACAAAAACACACACACAAAAAACAAAACATCAAAACACAACACAAACAAAAAAAGCACACAAACAAAACCAATCACAACACACAAAACACAAACACAAAACAACAAACAACACAAAAACACAACAAAAACAATCACAAAACAAAAAACACAACACAACAAACACTCACAACAAAACACACAAACAACAAAACAAAACAAAAAACACACAAACACAAAAACACAACAAACAAACACAACAAAACAACACACAAACAAACAACAACAAACACAACAACAAAACAACACACACAAAACACAACAACAAAAAACACAACACACAACAAACAAACACCACAACAACAAATCACAAACAACACAAAAAACACAACACAACAAAACAAAACAAACAAAATCAACAAAACACACAACAACACAAACACACACAAAAACAATCAAAACAAAAACAATACAAACAAGAACAAAAAACAAACATACACACAAAACAAACAAACAACAAAACACACAAAAACAAACAAAACAAAAAACAACAACACTCAAAACACACAACACACAAAACAAAAACAAACAACACAACACACAACAAACAAAACACAAAAATCAAACAACACAAACAAAACACACAAATCAAAACAACACCACACAACAAAAAACAACACAAAAAAAATCACAAACAACAACACAAAACACAAAAACAAACACACACACAAACAAACAAAAACAACAAATCAACACAACAACAACAACAAACCAACAAATCAACACAACACAACCAACAAAAAAACAACAACAACAAAACAACACAACAAAACACACACACAAACAAAACACACAAAAATCAACACAAAACACACACAACACAACAAAAAACAAAACAACAACACAAACAAAACAATCAACAACAACAACAAAAACACCACACACAAACAACAACAACAAACACACCACAACACAATCAAAAAAAACACAAAAACAAAAAAAACAAAACACATCAAACACAAACAACACAAACAAAAAACAACATACAACACACAACAACAACAACAACACAAAACACAAACACAAACACCACAACAAACACAAAACACAAACACAAACAAAACAAACAACCAAAAACACAAACAACAACAAAAACAAAAAAACACAAACAAACAACAACAAAAACACAAACACACAATCAACACACAACAAAACAACAAAAACAACACAACAAAAAACACAATCACAAAACAACAAACAAAAAACACAAAAAAACACAACAACAAACAAAACAACACAAACACATCAAACACACACAAACACACACACAAACAACAAAACACAACCACACAAAACAAAAAACATAAAAAAACCACAAAACACACAAAAAAACAACAAAACGAAAAAAACAAAAAAACAAACACACAACACACACAAAAATCAAAACAACAACACACACAAAAAACAAACAAAACAACACACAACAACAAACAAAATCCACAACAAAAACAACACAACAAAACACAATCACAAAAAAACACAACAAAAAAAAAAATAACACAACAAACAAACACAACACAAAAAAACCAAACCAAACAACAAAACACACAATATCAACAAAAACACAAACAACACACAAAAAAACACAACACAAAACAAACACAAACAAACAAAACAACAAAACAACACAAACACACAACAAAAAACAAAACACAAAACAACCACAAACAAAAACAACAACAACAAACAAAACACAAACACAAAAACACAAAAAACAAACACAAACAAATCACCAACAACAAAACAACACACACAAAAAAATCAAAACAAAAAACAACAAAAACACAAACCCACAAACCAAACAAACACACACAAACACAACCAATCAAACAAACCAAACAAAAACCAAAACAACACAAACACAAAACAAACACTACACACAAAAAAAACAACACAAAAAAACTAAATAGCAACAATAACAACAAAACAAACAACCAACAACACAAAAAACAACAAAAATCAAACACAAAAAACAACACCAAACAACAAAACAAAACACACAAAACACAAAAAATAAACAACTCACACAAACAACACAAACAACAACAACAAAACAAAACACAAACGAACAACAACAACAAACAACAACAACACAACAAAAAAAAACATCAAAACACAACAAACACAAAACAAACAACACACAACAACAAAACAAACAACACAAAAAACAAAAAACACAACACAAAACAAAACAACAAACAACAAAAACAAAACACAAAACAAAACAAATCACAAAAACAACACACAACACACACAAAACAACAACACAACAAACAAACACACACCAAACAAAAAAAACCACACAAAACAAAAACACACACACAACAAGCCATAAAAACAAAAATCAAAACAAACAACAACAACAAAATCAAAAAACAAAACAACACACACAACACAAACAAAAAAATCACACAAACACACACAAAAACAACACAACACACAAAAAACCACACAACACAAACACACAAACACACAAAAAAACACAACACACAAACACACATACAAACAACAAAACAACAACACAAAAAAAACAAAAACAATAACACAACAACACAAACACCAACAACACAACAAACACAAACAACAAACACAAAACACACACAACAAAACACACAAAACACACACAACAAAACACAGACAACACAAAACAACACAACAAACACACAAAACCACAATCAACAACAAACAACCAACAACAAACAAAACAACAAAAACAAACAAAAAAATCACACAACACACAACAAAACACCACAATCAAACACAAAACACAAAACAAACAAACCACCAAAAAAAAAAATAACCAAAACAACACAAAACACACAAAAAATCACACAAACAAAAAAACAAACACCAACAAACAAAACAAAATCAACACATCAAAACACACAAAACAAAAAACACACAAACAATCACACAACAAAAACACATCAAACACACACAATCACACAACCCACACAAATTCAAAAACACACAAACAACAAAACACACAACAACACACAACAAAAACACAAACACAAAACAACAAACAAACACACAAAAACAAAAAAACAAACAACACACACACAAACAACACACACAAACAAAAACAACAACCAACAAAAACAAACAAAAACAAACAAAAACACAAACACACATATAACTAAAACAACAAAATCACAACACAAAAACACAAAAACAAAAAACAAGCACAACAAAAAAAAACACACAAAACACAAAAACAAACAAACACACAAAACAACACACATAACACAAAACAACAACAACAACACACAAACAACAACAAAACACAAAACAAATAAAGCAACACATCAAACAAAACAACATCAACACAACACACACAAACAAACACACAACAACACAAAAATCATCAAAACAAAACAACAAAAAAACAAGCACACAACCATAAACACAACAAACAACACAAAAAAAAGCCAACAACACAACAATCCAAAAAAATCAAACACACACAAACACATGAAACAAACACAACAAACACACTTCAACAACAACAAAAAACAACAAACACAACAAAAATCAAAACCACAACAACACAAACACACCAAAAACACACAACAACAACAATAATCAACAAAACAAGAAACAAAAAACAACAAACACAAAACCAACACTCACCACAAACAACAACCCCAAGACTCACAAAAAAAACAACACCACACAACAACAAAAACACAAAACAAAAAACACACAACAACATAACAAACAACAAAAAAATCACAACACACACACACCTCACAACAAAACAAATTCAACACACACAAAACACACAAACACAAAAACAAGAAAAACTACACAAAAAAGACAAACAACAAAAAAAAACAACACAAAACCAACACAAACAAAAACCAAAAAACTGAAGCAAAAACAACAACTTACACTTAACAAAACCAAACAAAACAATACACAAAACACACGCAAACCCACACAACAACACAACATCAAAATAAATCACAAACAACAACAAAACACAACACAAACACAGAACAAAAACACATTCACAAAAACAAAACAAACAAACAACAAAAAAACAATAATCACACAAACACACACCACAGCACACAAACAAAACAAACACAAAAACAAGCAAACCAAACACACAACAAACAAACAACACACACACAAAACACACAAAACACACCAAAATCAACACAAAAAACACAATCAAAACAAAAAAACACAAAACAAAAAAAACAAAAACAAAAAACACAACAAAAAACCAAAACACAACAAAACAAAAAAAACCCAAAAAAAAAACACCCAA